>PVJC01001380.1:0-24546 GCA_004026665.1 Murina feae
TGGGTCCTGTGCTGTCCCGCCCTGCAGCCGCTCTGTGCACTCGGGAGGTCCCTCAGCCCGGCCTGTGCCCTCTCACAGTCTGGGACCCCTCGGGGGATGCCCACCTGCTGGCGTGCCTGACCATCCTGGGTGAGGGGCTTTAAGGCTGCCCACAGCTCCCATTGACCCAACGTCCCAGCAAGGCTGGCTGGACGCAGGTTACTGTGATTTATCTCCTATAATTGATACACTGTTCCTTTAAGGCGGCCTTCTAACTAACTGAAGCCTCCTCTGCTTCACTTCGCAGCGTCTATAATGAAACAATTGTTACTTTTACTGGTTAGGCCGGAGCTGCTCTTTCCTTCAGCTCCAGAGGATTCTATGATTGTTACAATGTTTCAAAGCTGCTAGAGGCAGTTTAATCGGAGCTGAGCTGAGGGGCGCAGCTTCACTTTCGCTGCTGCCGCAATGGAAAGGGCTGTTTACTCAGGTCCGGGAGTGGCGGCCGCCATGTTGGCTGGGCTATTTTGCATACAGCCACTCTGATTGGCTGGTGGGCGTGGCTTACCCTGTCTCGGAGAAACGGTTAATTTTAATATTTCGCTTTTATTAGTTTAGATTGTCATTTGCTTCACAATCTTCCACAGCACTTCCTGTGATGTCCACAGTTAAGGCCTCCTTTAAGATTGAGTAAGTATCCTTGCCACAGCCTCCTGGGCCCACCTTTTTTCTTTTTCTGGGCCATTTTCTGAGTCTCGTCCAATGAGTCACCAGATTGTTGTGGCTTCTGACATCATCCTCATGCACAGGCTTGAAGGGGCCCAAAGGCCCCTAAAATAGTTGTCTTGAACAAGTAGGATTTGTGTGGTACAATTAGAAAGCAACGTTATGATTTTCTCCCATTAGACTTTTAAGTAGACTATTTGATGGATTATTGCATTCCCACTTTGCATAAAACCTCATTTAGGACCCAAGAATTTTCTAAGCACTCTTAAATAATAAAAATAGACATTCTTTTGCTCACACTTAATCAGGTATGAGTTCAGTGTAATAATGAAAACTCTTAAGCTTTATCCTAAATTAAAGCTGTTTCCCTAACTCAGACCTCTTTCAGCCTGTGTGGACAGGAGGAGAGATGGTGTCTGTTACTTGGGGCTTAGAATCTTGATGGATTCAGTCATTTGTTCATTTGGTCAGCATTTACCGAGTGACCATTTTATGCCAGGTGCCCTGCTAGGCACTAAGGATCCTAAAATATTTCCTCCCCTAGCACCTCTGCTCCCATCCCCCTAATAGTCTACCTAAGGAGTAAGAAAGCTTTGTTTTTGTTGTTTTGTTTTGCTTTGCTTGTTTTGTTATGCATGGGCATAATCTCTGGTTTTCTCTGGCCACAGAAGCTCTTTTCCCTTGTTGGTGTCTTAGTGGGTTCTTTGTCTTTTCTTCTGTTGATCTTCCTTCAGCTAGCCACTTGTTATCCACCGCCAGTGGCACCTCCACCTTCTTCTGCTGAGATCTATTTGAAGAAGCTTACATGGAAGGATCCCCTTAAACATCCTGGATGGGTTTCCTCCCGTAGATACCCATCTCTTGTGAGTAGATACCCATCACTAGATACCCATCACTAGACCTTGTGATGCTGCCTAGATCACTCTTCAGGAATGAAGGACATTGTTGTCAAAGATTTCACCCCTCTCCTGAGGGCAGCCCAATGTCTTGGGACTTCAGTGGAGACCAAGCTAGAAAAAGTCCCATTTGATCCTTGTTAAAGGCTGAAGACACACTATAGGAGAGGGTAGGGTATCTTTGTGCCCCCTAGGTATCATTCTTAGTTATCTAGCTGCAGGCCCAATGTCATCATTTGTTACTACTGTAGCACCTTCAGTTCTGTTGTGTCTTTTTCTCTCTAAGGTGGGGCTGGTATGTCCTTCCTATGACCATTCCTGTCACATGGGATATATTTTTAACACCCCAGAGACATCACCCTCCAGCCTGAAAGACTGGTAACTCTTTTCTGGGTCCTAGCAGTGCACATGGATGGGACTGTAGCTTTTTCTGCTTTTTCACTCATTCACTCCATCTTTCCACCCACCACCACCAAATTCTTACAACACCTATTGTTTAAATTATATGATTTTTGCTCTCACTTTTTATATTATTTTGATTAAGAATCTATAAATTGTCCCGAGCTGGTTTGGCTCAGTGGATAGAGCATCGGCTTGCAGGTCCCAGGTTTGATTCCAAAGGCACATGCCTGGGTTGTAGGCTTGATCCCTAGTAAAGGGGGGCGAGGAGGGAGGTGGTGCAGGAGGCAGCCAATCAATGATTTCCTCTCATCATTGATGTTTCTATCTCCCTCTCCCTCTCCCTTCTTCTCTGAATTTAATAAAAGTTAAAATAAAAAAGAACCTATAAATTACATATATGAATTTTAAAAATAGTTTTGAAATCATTACTACACTAAAAAGTGCTTACTGATTTCGGAAGCCTTAAAAAGTGAGTAAATGTGTAGGCATAATCTGGGAAATGCAGTGTGTACACAACTGAGTCATTTGCTCCTGGAGGGAAGGAGGCCACTGGCTCTCTTTTCCAGCAGATGGATGCCTTCTAGTCTCCCATGGGCCAATGACTCTTTCACTCTTAGTTGAATGACAGGATGATAAACAGACAAGACCTTTCATGGACCAAAATCTCATCCCCAAACTTAGAGATGGAAGACATTGGTCTCTATGTTATTGATAATCCAGGTATGAAGGGTGGGTGGCGCTGTGGTTCTTTAAAATGGGATTCTTATCAATAGGGGGAAACAAAGCTTTACCCTTTTTTCAATAAGCATCACAGAACTCTTTTGGAAAGACAACTTCTGGATTTGTCAGGCATTTCATGGTAGTTAAAGCATACGTCTCTGTGAAATATCCCACAGCTTTGGCCTGAAGCCCAACACAGGGGGCATGGTTTCCTGCCCTGGAGTTCAGTGACAGGGAGTGTGAGCGATAAATTTTGGGTAATCACCATTTAAGAGCTGGTTTTGTTAAGAGGGAGTAAACATGCAAGTGTGAGGGAAGGGGGTGACTCAGTGAAAGCATTTCAATAGAGGAGGAACCATGGCCTCTGCCAGATAGGCCTTCCCTCCACCTCCACTCCCTGGCCTGCATGCTCTCCTCAGCCCAAAACCAACTAAATGGCCAGACCAGGGCCAGATGAGGAATCCTGGAGACCACAAATGTGGCGGGACCAGGACTAGTGCAGAGACTGGCATGAGAGCCCTCTTTTTCACCCCAGGAGCTTTTCTTGCTTCACTGCATTGAAAGTTGTAAAACACTGAAGAAATAGCCAAGATCTCTTCTGCTGTTAGATCTGACCCATCCCAACTTGATTTCCAACCACATCCTGGACCATCCTGTCTGTATGTTGATGGGATGACTGACACCCTCTTTCTCCCACCTGCCCAGTTCATCCTAGTTGCTGGCTCTCTACCACGTTTGTAAACTAAGTCCTTATCTCCATCCCTGCTCCTAAGGGTGTGTTCTATGGAGGAGAGAGGAAGCTAGAGACCCAGTCTTGTCCTCTGTTAAAACAAGTGGGTATTTTCCTGCTGCCATGGCCTTTGTCTCCAAGCTAGTTCAGACTAGAGTTGGGAGACAGATGGAGAGATTTGCTGGGAGATGGGCAGTCCGTCCCCATTTTAAGCAGCCTGCGAGCTTTGCTTGGCGGTGCCCTCTGCTGCCCTCTATGGCTAAAACATCAATGTCTCTAGAGACACGACTAGTAAGTCCTGGAACCCAGCTTTCCCATCATCTTTTAAAGCGTTTCTTCTTTAGTTCTCCATGGGCTTTAAAAAGTAAAACAGGACACTCTAGCCGCTAAGCCTTTGTCTGGCTTATACTCCCAGTTCCTTCCTGCAAAGTTTGAACTGGATCCTGGAAGAAATCTTAAGAGGTCACTGGGACCCTCAGCTATGCTGTAAGCAAGGCTGGGTCCAAGACTTCTGGGAATTATACAGGCTTTTGGTGATTCTCCTGACACTGCCAAAATCCCAGACTTCAAAGTTACTCACTGGGATTTCCACAATCTGTCCAATTGTGTATCATAGCTCGGGACCTTTTGCTTAGAGGGCACAATCCCAATTAGAAAGATGGACAGGCTAGCCATGGGGAAGGAGCTATATTAATATGGCTGCTATGACCTTTCGCCTTTCTTCTTTCTTTCTTTTTTAATCTCTAAAAAGCTAATTTCATAAGCACTACCCTGCCGAAATGTCCTGTAAGGGCTGGCGGTGTTGCTTTGTGATTGGCAAGCGCAGCTCAGGGCTCAGCGGTTTCTCCTTGCTCTGGCAGTGAATGGCTTTGGGCACCTGGAAAAGAACCTGTTTCTTCTCCCACTCCAGTCCTAGATGAGATGAGTAAGCTTATTGCTGATTAGGGGAGAACTTTGTCTTACCCATTTGAATTCCTCATTGAGATAAGTGTGTCCATTAGGATCACCTGGCTGGAGAAGCCCACTATGAAGTCACCCCATTTTTTGAAACCCACCAGTCCCAAGAAATGGCTCCCTAGAGAAGTTTGCACTTTTTGTTTGAATGCCTGACATTGTATTTTAAAGTCTGCGGGCACAGTTCCCACTGGTTCTAGGAAAAAGAGAAAATGTGCCTGATTCCCCAGTTCTTTCCAGGTTTTTTCCATCTCTCCCTAATTCTGCTTTTCCAAAGGCTCGTGAAAGATATCCCTTTCTCTGTTACCACGTGCAAGGGAAAATAGGTGTTTGTTTTGTATTTTGGTGGTGACACAAAACTATACTCCCCAAATTCCACCTAGACTATTTTTTCTTTTTGTTTTTGTATTGTAAAAATACGCAGCCTTAAATTTGCTATCTTAACCATTTTTAAGTCTACAATAGTCAAATATACTCACATTGTTGTGCAACAGATCCCTAGAACTTTTTTTTTAATCTGTGAGACCGAAACTATATACCTGTAGAACACTTCTTCCCACCCCTTCCCCTGCCCTCCCCCCTCAGCTCCTGATAACCACTTTTCTACTTTGTTTGTATGAATGGCTACTTGAGCTACTGCGTAAGAGTGGAATCTTGCGGTGGTGACGCAAAGTGGGGAAAGGCGCAGCACAGTTTCCAGTCCCAGGGAGGACCACTTCCCTGGCCCTTGTTTTCTCTGATCTGTGACGCTTGTGGGCCCTCTCAGAGCTTCAGAGGCTAAGAGATATCCCTGCTGGAGCCCCCTAATCTAGGTAGGGAATGGGGTGGGATTCTTGGGACAGTAGCTAGCACAGGGCAGGGACGCACGGACGGGTGAAGACAGCATTTAAAGCGCAGCTGAGCTATCCCTGCGCTCGAACCACCTGCGCGTTAGATCTTCCATCTCCCCACGCCGGACATTTGCAGCCTTTAATCGGACGCCGCAGAAACATCATGCAGGACTGCGGTCTCCTGATGGGAGAACACGGTGTCAACTCTTCCCATGATAATACTGGGAAGCCGGACTCACTTGGCCAATTCTGACCTGGCCGGGTGGCCGGGAGCTGTGAGTAGGGCTTGACAGGCCAGACGGTTCCACGCAAAGCCGGTACACCTCCTAGCACCACCCCGCAAGCCGCCCAGGACAGCAAAGGAGGCGCAGCTTCACTACACTGTTTCCCCAAACCCCACAGGAGCAGGTGATCGGCTTCCCTGTCTCTTTCCCCAGAAGGCAAAGTCAGGGCGTTCTGCCGGAAACACAAACAAACAAACAAACAAAAAAGCGCAGCGCCCGGGCCCCCTCGGCATTACCCCCACCCGGCCCTAGGGTCTCTGCAGCGGGCCCGGGACTTGCCGACGGGCTCTGCCCAGCGCAGCCGTGCGCTGGACTGTCTCCCGGCGCTCTGTCCTGCCCGGGCCCCAAGGGCACAGCGGCAGCGGGAGGACTCCCACGCGG
This sequence comes from Murina feae, assembly GCA_004026665.1. NCBI lineage: Eukaryota > Metazoa > Chordata > Mammalia > Chiroptera > Vespertilionidae > Murina > Murina feae. The sequence goes on from PVJC01001380.1 coordinate 5,903, forward strand.
AGGCGCACTCCCGAGACCGGCGTGTTGCGGTCGCCCGGCCCCCACCCACGGCCCCTCCCAGGCGCGGAGTCCCACCTTGCTACCTGCCAACCTCATAAACAACTACGGCAACCGCGGGGGGAGGAGGCGGGGTGGGCGGGCCGCGGCGGAGCCGGCGCCGGGCGAGGGGCGGGCCGTGGTCCGGGCAGCGGCGCCTCGACATTGGCCGGGACCAGGGGGCCGCCCGGGCCCCGCGGGCGGGGCCTCTCGCAGCGCCCGCCCCGCCCCCCGCCCCGCACTCGCCGCGCCTCCCCCGCGTGCGCCGCCGGAGTTTTTAACAGGGGTGGGCAGCCCGGGCAGCCAGACCTCCGGGAGCGGCCCGCCGCACTGCTCCGGCGCCCGCTGCGCTCCCGCCCCGCGCCCTGAGCCGGCCGTACAATCCTCGGCAGTGTCCTGAGACTGTATGGTCCTCTCAGCCCGCGCCCCGGACTCTCCTCCCGGTGGGCGTCGGGGCCGCCTCTGTTCCTAGGAAGGCGACGCCTCGGAAAGAAGGGACGTCGGTGCCCTCCGCTCTGCCCTCTTTTCGGCGTTTGACAGCCTCCTCCCACTCCCGTCCCTGACCCCGCCTCCCGGTGCAGGTTCCTCCCTGTCACCTTCCTCCACTCCCCGTCCCGCACCGCGCCCGCCGCCCGCAGACAGTCACCTGGCTGTGCGCGGCTCCCGGGCCTGCGAGCACTCAGCAGCGTGCGCACCGGCGGACCTCGGGGAGTGCGCGAGGGCCCCCGCGAAGGCAGCGGCTGCAGCTCCCAACGCGCTCGGCGTCTGCAAGGGCCGCGGCGACGATGACAGCTGACAAGGAGAAGAAAAGGTAAGCGGGCGGCGGACCGGCCGGGGAGGGAGCTCGTCCGCAGGGGTGGCCGGGCTTCGGGGCGCTGGCGCGGCGCAGGGCAGCGGGGGGAGCCGTGCAGAGAGGTCTGCGAGGCCCGAGGATAGATCTGGGAAGTTTTTGGAGAGGAGAGGGGGAGCAGGTGCTCCGTCTGGGGATACGGTGCTGCAGCTTCGCAGTGGAGAGTCCTGTGGCCCGAAGGCAGCGGGAACCCGAGCGTGCGCGGAGGCCGGGGGGCCGCGGGAGATGGCCCTGCGCGTCCGCGGTGCTGCCCCGCCGCTGCCCCGATCGCCCGCGCCCGCAGGTGGAAATGGTTTTCTGGGTTGATCGAACTCTGGTCAACGTTCCAACTTTCGACTCTCGCATGCGCGGCAGTATCCACGTCGGACCCCGTGGGTCCTTCCAAACGGGTTGCCGTGTTCTCTCTGCGCCCCAAACCGGCGAGGGGTCGGAGGCGGAGCGCGGGCCTGAGACTTCGCGGTGCGCAGGGGCCAGGATGCCGCAAAGGGCCCCCACTCCGGGCCTCCACATCCCACCGAAGTTTGGAGAAACTCACTGCCTGATATCCTCCCGCATCTGGGCTCCGTGGAGAGGTGGGTAGTGAACCCGGCTCCCTCGCTGGGGCAGGTGTCTTGGTGCGCGGCGAGGTGATGGCTACACCGGGAGCTTCCGGCCGGTCCCAGGGTTTCTTTCCCGAGGACAGAGAAGGGCAGCCGCGACCTGTCTGCCACCGGCCCTCACAGGCCTCAGGCTAGGCACTGGGTGAGAGGCCACTCCGGCCAACTCTCACTGCCCTCCCGCCCCCTCCCGGCCGCCTCCCGCCCGGCCCTCTCCCCGCTGGGCTGAGCGCACAGCGCGCGGCCCGCACTGACCTGGGTACCGCTTTGCTTCCCTAATCGTGCGCCGCTGGCCTCCTGGCCTCACTAGCGTCTCCACCGGTGCTGCCCCGGCGGCTGGAAGTTTCAGCCCCGCGCTTGGAGGCCGCTTGGCAGAGCAAAGGGCTTGGGGGACCGGAGTGGAGCGCACCAACTGTTGAAGGGCCTGAGCCTTGGAGATGAGCTGCTGGGCGGGGATGGAGGACGCAGCGACAAACGGAGGGGGAGACTGGCTTCGAGCTGGGGGCCCAAAGAACTCAGCGCCTGTGTTGATTTGCTCCTGTTCTGACTTCCACTTGGAGATCAGAGCCAAAAACCGAGTGGAAAGCTGCGGTTCCCACTGTGGCGCACCGATAAGGATTTGATAAAGGGAAGTGAAATGCGCCTGTTCTGGACCAGCGCCCTGACCCTTCGCTCTCTGATCGCTGGGGGCAGGGGACTGAGCTCAGTTCCCCCTTCCCAACAGCAGCTCCCCTCCCCGTCACTGTGGTGTCCCCCGGGGCCAGAGATGGGAGAGGGAGCTTTGGCCCAACCACCCTGGCGCCCCTGAGGCCTCGAAGCCCAGTGAGGCAGGGAGGAGAGTTTAAGATTCTAACACATTTTGTAAAACCAATGTATCCTAATTCAAAATACCAATAATAATGACCAAGCAATAAAAACCAAATAAATCAAAACAAAATTATAGTCAATTCCTATGTGTACATTTTCTGGGCCCCAGAGCAGACTGAGGAACTTACTGTACATTTATCTCTTGGTGAATGTCAGGATGGGGATCTGGATTGTAGAAGGTAATCTTGACAGATATGCAAAGTGTCAACTTTCCTGTGTGGCTCAGCGCAGGTTCTGTGCTATTAGGTGTATTAATTGTCACAAGAAACTTGGGTAAGTTGTTTCAACACAGCTGGCAGTAGTGCCTCCTTCAGTAAAGACAGAGGCAGCCGTAAGGGGCAGGAAAAAGTGGGGCAATCAGACTGAATTATTCGTGAAAACCACTGCCAGGATTGCCTACCAGTTGCCTAGGAGGCCTCTTCCTTCGGGGGCTGCAGCACCCAGTGTGCCTGCCCTTTGCGACTTTCCTTGGTTTTTGTGCCACAGACTGGCAGGGCAAAGGGCTTGTCCCTCACCATCCAGAGTACCTGGAAGGGTTGTCTAATTCTTGTTAGGCTGATTGTGTAGAGACATATTTACTTTTCATGTGTGGCTCTGTGTGCAGGTGCAGGCTCCTGTCAGGACAAAGGTGTAATTAAAATATGTGAACGGGTACCTTGAAAAGTTAGTGTAACATGTAAGCGGTTCTCCAAGTGCAGTGTGCTGTCTGCCACGAGGACTCTCAGAGGATGATTCTGCACATTAATTCTTAACAGCTTTGATTCTCATGGTGCAGCAGAGCCATTTCTTCTCGCAAATTCAAGATGCACAGATACTTGCAATGTTCCTTCTAACAGTCCTTTGAGAAGTGGGCAGGATCGTGTTGTTCCAAAATGCTCAAGTGTCGATGGGTATGTTAATGTTTAGTAATAAAGAGTTTGCTTTCTAAGAGTTGGCTGGGCCGCTGGCCTTGATAGAAGGTATCAAAGTGCACTCTTTGGGTGATAGTGGCATTCCCGTCGATAGCAGAGATGGTCCAGTGAAGCGTGCTGAGAGTGCCCTCACCTCTCGGCACCGATACTACGTCAGGATGAAGTGGAGGCCTCATGAATCAAGGCTCCCGATTCCACGAAGCGCTGACAAGTGTCTAACCTTCCCATAAGACAATTTCTGAATCCCTTCCCTGGGAGAGAAAAGAGTCTGGAGGTTTTTAGGTACCTAGAGATTGGAAAGTGATTCCAGTGGATGTAAATGAGATCCTTGGATAGTCAGGGATCAAAGTCCATCCTCAAAGCCAGACCCAGCTCAGAACACCTGCTCCAAGGAAAGCTTATAGTGTGAATGTGGGGTCAGTGGTGGAAGGAATCAGAGACATCTTGATCAGAAGTTTCCAACTATCTTCTCTGCTCCCTGCCAGCTGGACATAGTTGTTCTTCTGGTAAAAACAAGTGTAGTGTTTTCCAATACTGAAGGCAGAAATATTGGTTGGTAGGTTTTCTCAATTTACGTATATTTTCTATAAATATCTCTTCAACATTTGACTCGTCTGTGTTGCATTATCAGAATTCAGGGATAAAGAATGGATGTAGGTTCGGGCATTTTAACATTTAATTTGTACAGCTCTCATGAAGTTCAAAAGAATGCTGTGGCTAACAGCTTTTTTCAGTGTCACTGATGGAGCTTAGGATTATTTTATTAGGACCGTGGAAATCATCTAGTCAAATGTTTCCCTTTCTGGATAGGACACGGAGGCCCAGAGAGATTAAGTGACCTCCGGTCACAAGGAAAGTTAACCCTGGTAAGAATTGGAACCCTGGTTTATTACTTTCAACTAAGTATATATTTTCCTATTGTTGGCAAAATAGTGCCTCCAGTCCTGAAGTGCCTCTAGACCAAGCATGTCAAACTCGTGGCCCGCTGGCTGCATACCTCGTTTATTTGGCCCGTGTTAGCCTTTGAGTTTGACATGCTTGTTCTAGACAGTTCCAAGGGATTGCAGTGCCCACCCTCCCCAAACACTGAACCTTAGGGAGAGGAGACTTACTTTGCTAGATTATAAAGACTTTAGGCTGCACCAGGAGGGATTCTCTTTGCTTTTTGCAAAAAAAAAAAAAAAGGAGGGGTGGGTGGGTGCGGAGTAGAGTTGGTATTGGTCCCAGTGTCTATAAACTCTGGGAAGTATGAATTTATTGCTTTAGTCCTTTCCCTGTATTTCATTTAGAAAAAACTTTTCTTATATGTGGAGCCCATTAAACAAAAACAATGAAAAGTCTCCTCCCCATTGGAGCAGATTGCTTTGTGAAATGGAGAACTCCCTCTCAGAGGAGATATCCAAGCAGCTATTTGATTGATTCCTATATTGAGTTAGGTGGCATTATTACTAGGAGTGAAAACCACAAGACTAAAACTGTTTAATTCACTTGGAATGTAAATCAATAGCTCTTGCTCATTCATATTCTCTCTCTCTCTCTCTCTCTCTCTCTCTCTCTCTCTCTGATCCTAACTTTCTAGGAATCTATTGTATAAAATGTTTACACATAGAAAGGACCAATCAGATCATCTTAGTGCTCCAAGACTTTAGCCCAATACATTTGAAACTATTTACTTCATTAATTATCTCAAGATTTAGGCTTTTCGACTTCTCAGGAAATCTGCCTAGTAGTATTCACTTTTTTTTTGTATTTTTCCCATTTCTGTTCCATACCAACTTTTCATTTTAGCCTAATGAATCTTCCCTGTTGCTCTTAGTACTGACCATCACTGCTAGTGCATAACAGGCCAAGCTTTCCCAATAATGTCAGGTTAGCAAAGTTTGCTCACTGGGCCACTAGTACCCTTCCCTGCCTAGTACTATGTTGCCTGTTCTCACGATGAAAACCAGATCTGCCGTTCACACCATAATATAAATCAATAAGACAACAAATATGTATTGAACACCTGCTCTTACTCTGGATAAAAGATCGAAGAGGAGACTAAGAAATAGGGGATGTGGTCCTTGTCTTCAAATCGCTTAGCTTGGTCGGGGATGGGGAGAAAGACATACTGGGAAGTTTAAGTAAAACTCCAGGTAGCTGGCAGCTTACAGGTGACTTTTCTGTTAGGATCAAATCTTTTCAAGCTAAAGATAAGAAACTCTCAGTAGCATTTCAGGCAGTTGTAACTATCCACACAAGCATACATGATTATTAAAAAGTGTTGTGTGTGTTTGGGGGTGGGAGGGTTGGTTCATAGTTTTCCCAGGACTCACCCAGGATATGTGCTGCCCACCGTAAAGACTGGCTCTGAGGGTAGGTCAGATTCGGGTAGTCAGTGTCGGGGATAATGAGAGTAAATAAAAAGCGGGAGGGTTCAAGAGTATTCCTTGTCACGTACTTCGACTCCATAGTCCAGCAGTTCTCAACCTGTGGGTCGTGACCCCTTTGGTGGTTGAACAACCCTTTCACGGGGGTCGCCTAAGACCATCCTGCATACCAGATATTTACATTATGATTTATAACAGTGGCAACATTACAGTTATGAAATAGCAACAAAAATGATTTCATGGTTGGGTCACAAATGAGGAACTGTACTTAAAGGGCCAGAAGGTTGAGAACCACTGCCATAGTCAGAAAGGCCCCCAATGATGAATGAATGTTTGCTGTTCTCTACACACTTGCTTTGGGCACGGAGGGAGTCATCTAATAGGAATGGCTCCAGGAATGAGAGGGCTCGAGGTCCCATTGTGGAGGCAGCCATGACCAGGGAGGCCAAAGGAGAGGGAGCTTCTTCAGTTGGACTTTATGAATGGGCTTCAGAGGATGGTCGTGAGCCTTTGCAATTCCATGCAAGGTATTATGTATATAAGTGTGTGATTTTTCCCTTCCTCTGAGAGAAGTCTGTGCAGCACTAAATAGCCTTGCAAAGGCCCTGTGATCTGGGAAAGGCAAGTCCTGGATCTTAGACTCAATGACTGCCTTACATTTCAGTGTCTTTCTGTTTGGGTCCCAGACACTTCTGATGTTTCACTGCCAGTGTCTCTCAGTGTCTTCAAGATGGGAGTGAGGGTTGGTGTGTGCATCTAGTACGGGTGCTGCGGTGCAAATTCACCATATCTGTACCCCACGTCTGCCCTCAGTCCTGGGAGGAAGGGGAGCTGAGGGCCCTGCACAGTTACTGGGAGGTCATTTAATGCACTCAGAATGCATGTGTGAGTCCTAGGGGAAATCATAAATGTGATAAAACAAAACAAAATAAAAAAACCCCATACACTTAGTCTTATTTGTGTTGGCACTGTCCTTAGAACTTTACATGGATTAACTTTTAGTCCTAATAACAACCTTGTGAGATAAGCTCTGTTACTACCCCCATTTTACTGAAGGGAAAATGAAATATAGCAAAAAAGAAAAAAAAAAAAACCTCATGAATATGGACAGTAGTGAGGTGATTGTGGAGGGAGGGGGATAGGGGAAGTAGAAGAGGGAATAAAGGGGATAAATGGAGATGGAAAAAAAGAAATTAAATTAAATTTGAGAAAAAAATAATTAAAGAAAAAAAGAAAGGAGATTTGCCAAAGGTCAAATAGTAGTATGGGCTGAGCTAGGATTTGAACAGGTCTATACTCTTAACCAGTGATGCATGCTGCCTCACCTTCCTTAAGAGATCTATAAAGTCTTTATTATCATTCCTGACTCCCGGTAAGTACTCCATAAATGATAACTGTTTTTGTTGTTGGATTTATAATCATTATAGTTACCTTCCCTTTTATGACTCATCACTTGTATTGAACCTTACACTCAGAGAGGGATTGAAGATCTGAAGGGTGGAATTGGCAGTCCTGGAAATTTTGTGGGTTTTATTTTTCATGGGTTTTCCTCAACTCTGGCAGGAGGCAGTTCTTTCTTGCCCTTAAGAAGTTCAAAGCTTTCCACCTTCCGCCCTTAGCTGGTGGCAAGACTTCAATAATTACTTTAGCCTTCGGACTCCATTGTGCAGAAGAACCTGTTAGAAGCCTTCCTCTGTGGCTTCTGAAGAACCATCTCCAAATCAAGATGCACAAGACTTCCTCTGGCTCTTTTGATCTTTTGAAATTGCAAGCGCAGGAAGGAAAGAATGGATAGGGGAATAAAGAATGGCTGTGGTTGTTGCAATAATCATGTCGCATTTTTATAGCGCCCTTTCTCTCATGAGCTCCGAGCTTTCATAGCCGTCACACCATTGGCCTCTGCATTGTGAACCCAGAAGTCATCGTGAGTGTTCGCAGAGCTATAAAACAATCGCACTGACACATACAGCACTCAGAGAAGCAAGCCATGATGGCAACTGCACACACCATGGATGTGGTAGTCATGCATCGGTGCATGCCGTTCACAGCTCTGTGATTTTCAAGTAGAGGTTTGGAGTGTAATTTGGTGCCAGTTGTCTGGTCCTGCAATTGGAAGTCACAGAACTGATCTGCAAGCATAAAGTCAAGAAGTGTGGCAAGGCCCTTGAAGATCTCTGGAGCTGAGGAAACAGGTGTGGAATGGACCGGAATGTTATCTACTTCTAAGTGGCCTGGTTGTTTTGTCTGATTCCTCAAGAAATACTGGTTTGCTTGACTGCCTTAGGCTCTTTCTAGAGGCCACTTGTACATCAGCAAAATTCTTATTATATGGCATGAGCACCAGAAACATCACGTGTTCCCGGGAGGCATCCCCCCTGCCTCCTGCCCTAACACACACACACACACACACACACACACACACACACACACACACACACCCTTTCCTCTTAAATGGAAAAAGTCTTCTGTTTTAAAGTTACAAGTAACTTCTGTGCAAGATAATGACTCTGGGAAACAATTCCTTTCCTCATGTGGGAAGATATTTCAGAAAGGGTAGTTCCTCAGTAAGGAAAATGACCCGATTAAAAATATATTTATTTGCCATTCACCCACCTGACATTTTCCGAATTCTACAAAGCCATAAAAGCGAATTGTTATATCTCTCTTCTTCTCCAGTGAATCCCCTCAGAGTGCACCTCTTCTCCTGGCATCCTCTAATAAAAACAAGCAAACCTGAGAGGTTAGTGCTAGGAATCCTAACAGATCAGGGATTGTATTGGGTGAAGCTGTGTGATAACACACAGGAGGGGAAAATGACTCTGTATGCTTCACTCATGGTTGTGATGCTGGAGGCTAACCCCCACTGCCTACATTGCCGGGCGGACAGCCAATAGTAGACTCCTTTTAGAAATTAATCAACTCTGTCATGGCTTTAGTTGACTCTTTCAGTCTCATTTCAGTCTGAAGTGCCCTGCTCACCTGTGACCCTGCGGGGTGGGTGGTTTGCTATGAGTAAGAGGACATGGGCTCAATTTGAGACAATTCAGAAACATTTTATTAATCCTTTAAAATATATAACTGACGGTACATGATTCTATCTCGGTAGTAATCATTTCAATCACTGTGCTATGTGCTTAGCTAGATGGTGTTCTCTCTGTGTCTCTTATATTTATACTAACAGAGATGCATATTTTACTCTTGATAAACAATTTTCATATTGCCACCACTTTGTATAAGATTTGCCTTGACTGTCTCTGGGTGCGGGGCAGAGAGGGAAGCAAAGGCATCATGTTTACCTAATATTTGGGAAACTGAGCTGCTGAAAGAATCAAACCATGCCATCTGTCATGAAGTGTGATACTGGACCCTGGCATCGCTGGTGTGGCTAAGCCCCTCTGTAGCACCGCAGGCTCCTGTGACATGGTAATGAAGAGGCTGGAGCACAAAGCTGACTCAAATTTTAATGCTAACTATTCTCATTACTAATGAGTAATTATAGCAAATATTTACAGACCTCCATCCTACCTTTACGACTTCCTGTTGCTGAAGCACTTTGGAGTATTGAGAAAGACTGTCCTGGAAAAATGCGTCACACACAGATGCAGAAAGAGTGGCTCTGAGCACACGCAAAATAGGTGCCTGGCTCTGTTTATGAATTTCATGGGCAAACAACAAAAAAATTATGCTTGGGAAACACGATGTTTCGTGATATTTTTAGAGAGTATTCCAGAAATATCAGGACTGTGCAAGCTAGTAAAGTAAAATTTTGAATTAAAGCACAGGTCATTTGGTGAACACTCCTTTATGAACACGTGACCGCTCATTATTTTTCTGAATGAAAACAATCTTGCTTAATGGTATCAAATAAGGTATATATAATAAGCTACGTTGGGGAGTTAGAAGAGTACAGAGATTCTAGAATTAATGTTGATAATGCTCATTTCCTTTTTTTAAAAAAATATATTTTATTGATTTTTTTACAGAGAGGAAGGGAGAGGGATAGAGAGTTAGAAACATCAATGAGAGAGAAACATCGATCAGCTGTCTCCTGCACACCCCTACTGGAGATGTGCCTGCAACCAAGGTATGTGCCCTTGACCGTAATTGAACCTGGGACCCTTCAGTCTGCAGGCCAGTGCTGTATCCACTGAGTTAAGCCAATGCTCATTTCCTTTTATTTGGTTTGAAAAGCACTCCAGTGAAATTGCTTTCTTCAGTAAGTGTCTGTAAACCACTGAACCCTTGTATTTCTTCCCTGTGTTCTGGATGCTATTTTAGAATGGCAGCATTTACTCCAGCACTGGCCGAGGTTGATGATGCTAATTTTGGTGCCCAGGGTAAAGGAGAGAGACAGCATCGGCAGTGCCAAAAGGACTTTCTGGTGCCTGGGTTTGGAGCAGTGTGGTGTTACCGGACACACCACATTTCACCTTTAGAACCTTTATTTGTGTGCTTGCACAACAGATGTTTACCCAGATATTAAGATAAGAAAAGTATGAAGGTCACATTTCACTGGTGACAAGAAAGCTTCTATAAATGTAACTATATCACTGTGTGGCGGGAGTCTGTCTTTTATTCTATACCAATTGCTTAGGGGAAGTAATGGTGAGAGTGGCACAGGAGCCAACTGAGGTCCTTCCCAGTATTTGGCTTTCTTGCCTTCCCTCTAGATGCTCTGGCTAGCCTGGCATGCCCCTTCCACTTGGTGAGGCCCATCTGGGTGGTCAAGAATTGAGGGGGAAGTTCCAATGTATTCGGCGGCCTGCCCAGGCTCTAGAGTTTTCTGGTGCTCCATGGACATTAGTGTCCCCTGCATTTCCCTGCTGTCTGACCAACCAGGAAGCATTCAGGCGGTAAGGCAGCTCTCCTGGCCCCTCCGAAGAGGTTTGCATGGTGCCGAGTCTACCCATGTTTTAGGCCAATGAGGCAGGGTTGTCACGTCCTCAGAGCACAGAGTCTTCAGGGTGGGAGAGGGGTGTCTTTTATGGCTTTGAGTGGTTCTCTTAAAGATCTTCAAGGATTAGCTAGACACACTCAGACCCTGGATGAAGACATGGATCTTCGGTCCAATTTTCTTCCCAAGAGCAGTCTGCAAGGCAGTGGGAATCCACCTCACCGACAGTAAGGGACCATGCCCCTCCAGCTCTCTTACCCCATTCACCATCACCCAATGTGACTTCTGAGCTCCAAATATGCAGCCCTCCTTTCTCTGCCTCAAAGGCCTGTCCACCCTGTCTCACAGGACTTGTTTCCATCTCCATTCTCCCTCCCTAGTCCCTCCCTAGTCCCTCCACCCTGGAGGCTCCTTTCCTTGATTTCTACTCAAATATCTCTCACTTTCCTAGTGTGAGCCCATGTCCCACAGTTCCTACAAACCCTTCTGTAGTGATTCCCACGCTGGCACCTCCCCCTCCGTTTGTTTCTAGCACTTGGTTATGTTTGCCAAAGAGCCCGCCTGATTATGTTTCCTTGTTATCTAATGACATTTCATGTGTTCTTGTCTTTCCAACCAAGATCGCATGTTGCTCAAGGGCAAGGAGGTTTAATTTCCTGATGTGGCCTGTAATCCCTCGCATATCTTGAATCCCTAAAATTCTAATTTTAAAAATGTATAGGATTGTTTTGTTGTCCCTTGGGCTTTTGGAAATCCTGGCTCTCAGGCTCTGCTGTTTTCATTCATGTAGACTTGAGCTCTTTACTCGTTTTTGCTTTAACAAGAAAGAAAAGGGAAAATGAAAAATCAGGGGGACCATAGGCAGGTCTTGATAAATGATTTTACATCAAAAGCAAACATTAGGCTAGTATTATGCCAATGTTTCACGTCAAGAATGCCCAGTACACCAAGGCAAGGAATGGCCTGACAATGCACTCCAGCTTACTCTCAAAAGTTAAAAAAGCCAGGCAGGAAAGTGTGCACGGGGGAGTCCCAGCTCTCTGCAAGAAGTCCTCTTCCCAGGGGAGCCCTCCTTGATTAGGAGCACACTGGTCACCCCTTTATTTATATGGTCTTCAGTCTGTATTTTATTATTTGTCTGATGCTTTTGCAACATTTGTTGTTGTGTGTGTATGTATATGTGTGTGTGTATGTGTGGTGTCTGTCCCTGATCACCACTTGGGTGGTAAGCCCTCCAAGAGCAGGGACCTAGTCATCTTTTTCTGTTTCTTCTTCCCAGAGAGAGGCCTACATTTAGGTGTCCAGTAACTACATGCAGACTCACTAGTTCTATGTCAGAAACATTGGGAGCTCAGTGAGGAAGGTGAGGCGCAGGCAGAAACCTTTACTCAGATAGTGAGTTTGTGGGGAAGTTAGCATCGTCACTGTGTGTAAACATTTGCAGAGTACCTACCAAATTCAGGTGCCATCCATGCAGTGAGGTTATAAAGAGGCATTAGATGGACCCCTTGCCCTCAGGAGGCTTATAGTCTAGTTGGAGAGTCAAGAAGTTCATACAATTCTTTTCGTAAAACATTGCAAGGTGGTTTTGTTAACAGATGCCCCAGGCCCATCTTTAAGATGTTGCTATCTTGTTAGTCAAAGCTATCTCAGATAAAACATTAAGCAAACGGAAGACGATTGACAGTAATTAAGTGAGGGTGAATAAGGGTAAATAGATCTACTGTATAGATCAGCATAGATTAGAGGGAGGTGTAATGGAGGAGCATTAAGATCTAAGTCTTGAAGATTAGGTGGAATTCTGATAGGCACATGGGTTTGAGGCATTCCGGTTGGGGTGATCAGCTAGAGTCACGTGAGGAGGCAGGAATACACAGGGTGTGCAGGCGAGGACTGTTGAGCTGCTCCTTCCAGAGTCTAATTTGGAGCTCCGTTATTGGATGGGAGATGAAGACCAGGCCTGGGCTGGTGCTGGGAAGTTTAGGGACAGTCCTCTCTGAGTCATGTTGTGATGAAATCTTTCGGCAGCCTTGGGGCCATGGGAGCAATGCATCCCTCTATTAGGAATTAGTGACCAGAGGGAGAGATCTCATCTTTCCCTTTCTCACTCCAGATTCCAGGTTTTTGAATCTGATCACTGCAGAGAGATAGGACAATCTCGTCTACATTCCCTTATTTGTAGGGAGGAGGCCTAATCAAAACAGACCACCCCTTTTGTCATCTTTACCAATAACTGTCTGTTGCGTGCCCTGTGCGGAGCACCTGCAGCCGAGCTGTTCCCTGACCTTCTCCTTTCCTGCCATGTGTCACGCCGTTCCCTAAAGCCTCAGCTCTTGGCCAGATGCTGCCAGAAGAGAAAGAAAAAGGAGCCATATTTCTAGAGTCACCTGGGTAGGGCAGCTGGGACTTTTTCCTCTCCCAATAGGTCTAACCTTTCCCCTAGAGGTATTTAGAAGCTCTTAAGGTCATGGCTGGACACTTGTGAGCAGGGCCTTGGCCAGAGATCCCAAACCTCTGGAGAAGATCCCACACCAGCAAAGGCCAAGCCAGTCACTTGAGTGTACCCTGTCCAGTGGTACTTTGAGGGAGCTACAGCTCTGGAATGCTTGCCTTGGAATTTAATCTCATCGACTTCATGTCTCATCTCATTCCTTTTCTATCCCCTCCATAATCAGTAAATGAGTGTGGAGCCAGAAAGCTGCTGCGCAGCCCAGGCAGAACTCCTTTATTCCGTGGCAGGCTTGTAACCATTTAAATACCTACTCCGTGCAGGATGCTGAACACTGGACCTGAATCCAGGAGGGACCTCTGGAGCCCTCCTCCTCCGAACTTGAGGGGGCAGCCGAGCCCAGACATAGGGCTGTCTGGAGCCTTCGTCATTCTCCCGGGAGCTGCTTCAGGATCATCCTAAGAAACCCATAGATTAGAAACTAGTGTTCACTTGAATCTAGCCAAAGCTAGACATTTGAGTCTAGCATCTATCTTCCTACAGCTGCAGACAGACTCAGGAAGGCAAAGGAAGATGTCCTAACCAAGCTGATCTGTGACTATACGGTTAGGGTATAAAAACCCATAAACTTATCATGTTTTGTTTTGTTTTTCTTTTCTCTTCTTTTCCAAAATAAAGGTTCCTTTTGAAACTTTCAACTTTGTTTCTTCTGAACTCCTAGCAAACTGTTTTTCCTATCTGGATCAGAGAGGTGATGGGACCTGGGCACAGCTGCTGGCTGGTGTCGGGCCTTGGGAGTCTGAGATGACTTTGAATATTAATTCCTTCTTTTCTGAGCTGTTCATTTGAGCACATTACAAACATTTTCCATATTCAGATCAACATAACCCTATGATTCCGGGCTTACCCGTAGCTCCTTCAATGGATCCAAATGTTATGAGGGTAATGATGACAGCTTAACTCTCCTTGAGTTAGATCTTCTGGGCCAAGGCAGAGTACATATTTATTTTGGAAAAAGACAAACTTTCACCCACTTGAATTCCTCCAAAATTAGTGACAGCGGCAGACCACAAGAGTTCCATATTTCTTAGCTTTTGTTTTACCAAACAGGTTATAAATGCTCCTGGGGACACCTTCTTTTGAGGCCCTGGCAAAGCCTGCCTGCACGTGAGGTTCACAGGAGCTCTCAAGAGGGTCTATGAATCTGTTTGGTAAAACAAAGGCTAAGAAATATGGAACTCTTGTGTAACGTAGAACAAGTAATTTAACTGCACTGCATCTTTCCATTCCTAATTAGGGGTTAGACACACTAACTGCTTTCTAAGAGGACTATTATGAGGTAGAAATGAGCTAGAGTTTCAATAAAACCATACATTTAAAAAGTATATTACACTTTTAAAATCTTCTTGCAACCATTATCTTACTAGAAAGACCTTTGAAAAGTTTAAAGTGCAGACCATTAAGGCATCATTATTAATAAGCAAGCAATATAATCATTTGGCACATCATTACCTGTTGGAGTGATTTGTCTGCAATTGGGAGTCTTAGGAGAATCTAAAAGGAGATGCTTGTTCCCAGGCCTTTAAGTCCCAATCCCCCAAGTCCCACCCCCCTGGCTGGGCTTTTCAGGATTGTGGGCTCTTTCCAATAGTGATTTCAGGCTATGGGCTATGTCTCTTTCACACTCTGAGAGTCAAGGAAACCTAACAACACCAAGAAACTGAGGAGCCCTCCAGGACTCCTGAAAAATAGTCTGACCTTGGATATGCCCCTTTCGTGCCTGGCCATTCTCCCTCACCTGTGGAGATAGAGGGTCCACCCAGCTGCCATCTTGTATGAATGAGAATTTGTCCTTTGACTTAGCACCCCCAAATCTGTAGACTGAAAGGCTGTATCCACAGTACATCTGCCCAGGTTCCACTTGTTGCTTTCATATTATACGCAAGACATCATTGTGGGCTCCCTACATGCCTGACCCAAGGTCTTTAAAAGGTCAGACAACTTGTTGGTGGGTTGAGACATGAGGGGCATGCATGCCTACAAGACATCTGGGTCTGCAGGAGTTACTGGAATGAGGCTTTGGTTGTGATGGGCCTGGCTTGGCCACATAGTGATCTGAGACTTGGCAGGTCAACTCTAGCCTCAGATCCATCATCTTTAGCACCACTGATAACTCGTCCTTGATCTTGCCCTTCCCTCAGCCCTACCCTGCATCAAGCCAGCTGACTTGGGCCTTAGGTCTCGGTTTAAATATAACCTTTCAGGAAAGCCTTTCTGGACCTCCCTCAGTTAACCTCCATCTGTGTTCTCCTCCTCCTCCATAACACTCCCCAAATGCTGTAATCTATTTGTCTGCTTACTGTCTGTAACTCCCCTCTAGTTTGTAAGCTCCTTGAGGTCAGGGACTGTGCTAAATTACTCAACACCAAATTTTTTTTGTCTGGGGCAGTGCCGAGCACATATAAGATGCTCCTTAAGTACAAGTTAAGTGAAATATCAACCCAGGCTTGTAGGTCTTTGTCTTCAACTCTGTCTTATCATTTCTTACATTTGTTCAGTGTTTGTTTTTACCAAAGCTCAGGATGTAGATTAAAGCACTTGTCATTCTCATCACACAGATGAAACAACTGATGCACAAACATGGGATCCCCAAAACAGAGAATGGTATAGCCCATATTAAGAGATCCCTGGCCCCATCCTCTTAACGCTGGCTGGTGCCATCTCTCTAGGCACCTTCTTTTTCTGTCATGGCGATGTTATTGTCGTATTTGGCAATGTGTTAACGCCAGAGGAGTAGGAGCCATTGTGTGTTTGTGGCGTCTGGAAATACACAGCAGAGTCCCAGGAGAATGCCACCGTCAGTCCTTACCACAATTAGCAATTGTCAGGCCAGGGGTAGTGACTGGGTGGGTGTCATTCCTTATGTGGCTGATTCTTCCTGTTAAAACACCACTGCCTGCTCCTAACAGTGGAAAAAGGGAGTGGGGGGGTCCTAGGACCACAGTCCCACTTCTGCCTGGCACTGTCTACCCTACCACACAGACCTAGGCCATTTCTGCGTGAGAAATGTCTTGATGTGTCTAGTGGAATTCCTATGGCCTGATAGAAAGGAAAGAGGAGTGCTAACCAGCCAGGTGACTTCTGGGCTTCAGTTTCTCCATCATTAAAATGGGCCAGTAGGTGGGAAGAAGACAAGGTAAACTCAAACATCCTTCTAGGGTCCTAGTTCCATCGTGAAGTAAAGTCTTTGTGGAGCCTGGTTCTGACACCTGTTTCCAGGTGCTTCCTTAGGGAAGGAAGATGGCAGGTTAAGGTGATCAGTGAGGGTTTGGAGGAAGCCTCTCCAACTGCCCTGTGATTCCTCTTCTACAAGAGGAGGTTCTGTTACAGTGGAGTGGGGCAGAGACTTAGAAATCACTACTAAGCGAAAGAAGGGTCTGGATCCACTTCCACAGCACCAGCGGGAGCACCCGTTAGAAGGAAGTGGGTTGAGGTATGACAGAATGGGCACTGCCCAGTGGTTTCTACAAAATGGAACAGCTGTGCTATCAGGAGGGACAGCATCTGGTCTCCTAATGCCGGGGAAGAAGGAGGCTGGCTACTTGGGGAAGTGAGTGCCCTTCACTAGGAGCCCTGGTTTCCACCTCCAACACGACAGCACGCTGCAGCCTGTCATGGACTCATTCTCAGCCTCGGCTTCCCATCTGTCAGATGGCTGCATTAATTGCCAATTGGTTTGGGCTTGATAAACATAAACTGCTACAAAAGCGGGGGTTATTACCGCTGTGATTTGCATAGGCTTGGTACTAATGTGAGATTATTGACACGATCTTGTCACATACCCAAAGGACTGTGTCTTTTAATCTGAGGCAGAAGGGAGGGGGAGGGAGAAAGAACTAAGTTGGAAAGCTGGTGGCCTTGAGAGGAACAGGCTTGAGAATTACTGAATGGAGCTACGCTGTATTAGGGAGGCGGGGGAGAGCTCTGTGGGACAGAGGTGAGTCACAGTGCATGACTGTTGGGGAGTCACCTTGAAATTGTGCCAAAAAAGTGGAAATATTGGGACTTGGGTTTATCTGCCTTTCATCAGGTACATCAAGTTCTGGATGGCTTCCCACTGGCCAGAGACCTGAGGTGGACAGCTCTCCCCTGCCGCCCTGGGAAGGCTTTCTGCTGGCTTCGGCCCTGCTGAGCAAAGTCCACTTGTTCACTGGAGTTCACACAGACTCTTTGCCAGGCCTGCCCAGAATCCTGTCTCCTCTGACTTCCTGTGCTCTTGCATAATATTTCCTTGCTTCTTGAATGCCTGCCCCCAGTGTGGGGGCAGCTCACTGACGCTGCTGAACTGGGAGCAGGATGTGGAGGGAGGACAAGGATGTGGGAACGTCACCCAGGGGTGTGCTGGGCCCTGTGGATGGCAGGAGAACAGTGCTCCCCAAATTACTTGGCAGAAGATTTTAGCATAAGAGTAGTTAGGGAGACTGTGCAAGTGTACATACACACCAGTCCTCATAAGTTATCTTCCCTGTAAAATTGTTTTTCAAGTAACTAAGTTGTTTTCTTCTGATTATAAAAAATATACATCTTCTCTGTGAAAAGTCACAGTACAGGAAGGCATCCAGATAAAAATCATCAAAATTTTACCACCTAGAGGCAACCCCTGTTACACTTCGATAAATAGACTTCTATATAATAAATATGGACATGTAATTACAGAATCCTATATAATAATCCTATATAATAAGAGGCTAATATGCAAATTGTTCGACCACTCACTATGATGTATGCTGACCACCAGGGGGTAGTGCGGAACATGGCAGGCAATGTGGCATGGCAGCGGGCAGCAGTGGAGGCACTGCTGGCCCCGATGGGCCCCAACAAGAGCAGAACCGTAGCAGCGGGATGGTGGAGCAAGTGAGCGGGCAGTGCCAGGCCAATGTGGGTGCGAACAGGGGCCCAATCACCGTGCCAATCACCCCATAGACAGCAACAGCCACAGCACTAGTGGGAGGAGGAGGGGGCACTGCCTGGCTTCCAGGAGCTGAGGGAGCAGGCCTGGGGACTGGCCCCGATTGATCGCCCTGCAGGCAGGATGGTGGATCAGGTGAGTGGGCAGCACCAGGCCACAGTGGGGTGCCAGGCAGGGTTGCAGGGCTGTGAGTCTGGGGGCGCAAGCTGGGGCCTGATAACTGCAGGTCACCCAAGGGACCCCACCCATGCACGAATTTGTGCCTTGGGCCTCTAGTATTATATGCTATTGTGAAAACGTGTTTTCTGTACACCAATATATCAGAACTATAGGCCTGGTGCACAAAATTCATGCACTGGGGGGGGGGGTGTCCCTCAGCCCAACCTGCGCCCTCTCCAATCTGGGACCCCTTGGGGGATGTCCGACTGCCGGTTTAGGCCTGACCTCACAATCTGGGACCACTGGCTCCCAAATGCTTGCCTGCCTGCCTGCCTGATCACCTCCTAACCACTCTCCTGCCAGCCTGATCAATGCCTAACCGCTCACTTGCCAGCCATCTTTCAAGGAGGGCAAGTCAATTAGCATATTCCCTCCTTATTGGCCATGGGCACCACCATCTTTGCGACGGTGTGAGGTCAATTAAGCATATTTCCTCTTTATTAGATAGGATTATCTCTGGCTATCAAGGCACATCCTATCTAAT
>PVJC01001380.1:24646-95346 GCA_004026665.1 Murina feae
TTGGGGGGGACCCAGGCCTGCAGGGGAGGACAGTTGGGGGGACCAGGCTGGCAGAGGAGAGCAGTTGGGGGGACCCAGGCCTGCAGGGGAGGACAGTTGGGGGTACCCAGGCCTGCAGGGGAGGGCAGTTGTGGGGGACCCAGACCTGCAGGGGAGGGCAGTTGTGGGGGACCCAGACCTACAGGGGAGGACAGTTGGGAGGGACCCAGGCCTGCAGGGGAGTGCAGTTGTGGGGGGACCATCCTGGCAGGCGGAGAGCAGTTAGGGGCAATCAGGCTGGCACAGGAGCAGTTAGGCGTTGATCAGGCTAGCAGGGGAGTGGTTGGGGCATTTGGCAGGTGAGAGGTTGGGAGCCAACAGTCCTGGATTGTGAAAGGGATGTCTGACTGCCCGTTTAGGCCCGATCCCACCGGTGCTGGACCAATATGTTTGTTAGCTCTAGTGTCCCATTAATAACTACAAATTAAAAGGTTCTGTGCTCATGTAGGCCTTTCTCTAGGCTTAGAATAATTCACGTGATTGCAGAGAACAGGCTGAGGCCATGAGGCTGTCAGGACTGGGTCGGGTCTCCTAGTGTAGCCCATGTGTCTGCTTTGAGCAAGAAGCCACTACCTGGGAGAACAATTTTTCCTCCAGTGGCATTGCTGTGCCTAAGAGTTTAAAGCTCCATTTGAAATTTTAATTGGTGATTGTACTCCTGAAATTTGTGACATAATCCATACCTTTTAAGAGGTTCCCTTTCTCCTTTGCATAGTAGTGTATTCACTATAATGAAAAAGTTAATGCATATTTAGTATCATTCATATTTGTTATAGTTAGAAACTCTAAAAAAATGTTTTTAGTTGAAATAGATGCTATCAATACAATGTTTCTGTCCCACCCCAAAAGATATATATTATAAAGGCATATATTATAAAGATATATTATTAATTTATCTCTATTATTGAAAGTATTATAGATGTCCCCCTTTTTTCCCCATTGACCCCCTTCTACCCTGCTCCAGCCACCTCCCCAGGCCTTCACTGCACTATATATTTTTAAGGGTGATGAGCTTTATCTCTCTGCTGATCATGGTTGGAAGTGTGGTCTAAATTTACAGTAAAGTTCAACATAATAATGACTCATGTTCACCTGGGAGCCAGGTGTCTATAGCATTTGCCTATTTTCTTTGAATCATTTTTAAGTTGGATTGTTTTTTGTTTTTTCTTTGTTTAATCAGGAGTTTTAATGTGAGGCTGGGGCTCATTGGGAATTGCTTGTTAGGTTTACTTTTGTTTCCTAGGGCTGTTTCAGACTCTCCTTCTAAACCCAAATCGTGATAATGCTGGTCAGTTTAAACACACTTATTTCAGCGTTCTCAGGCATCATTTAAAACAAAAACGTGCAGCAGAATTTAGCGTCAGTAAAATCTAGGTATTTTCCCCCATTTTGTTTTATCTCCAGGGAAATAATTTATTATGACAATCTACACAATGATGGTTGCTCCTTCAATTTATTCACCCAGGACTCCTTTTCCTAGAATTATTGGCCAGACTGTTATTACATGAAATTCTTGACTGTACCCCTGAGGGCTTAGGAGAGGATAAGAGTTAGGGAGAGGAAATAATATCACTTTTGCCTGCTTTACAGCCTCGTAGACATGTTGGCCTTCAGCAAGTTGGTTCTACAATTGCTCCTTTCCTTAGTCATTACCTGGTGTTGCGGGGAGGGGGGTCTTTGCCACGTGTGCACAGTTGGGAAGTGGGGAGGGACAACAAGACTGAATTGGTCCTCAGAATTTCGAAGCAGGACTTGGTTGAAACCGATACTTCTGTACAATGAACATGCAGCAGCAGTTGGCATGGCAACCCCTACGTGGAAAAGCACACACTGCTGGCAGATGACTTCTGCAGTCCTCAGTGTTAATCTGATAAATGGCTTTTTTAATAGTAGTTTGTGGGCTAATGGAAAGGTCGAAGCAAACCTTCATTAATGGGAAGAAGGATGGGGATTTTGAAGTCACCGAGTGCACACAGTGGAAAACCACTGCCAAAGTGTCTCTTACTCACATCAGATGTGCTTGGACCATAGCAAGCCGAAGCGATTGGGGATACTGTTTGTCTTGAAAGGGTGTAGCTGCCATTATCATTTTAGATTTCAAGCATGGAGAGGTTAGAGAGTCCTTTTTATTTAAGGCATGAGAGTTTAGGTTTCCATTATGGTATTTTTACTTCGGTGGCAGTAGGTGGAGGGGGGTGAAGGTGGTTATTTTTTTTAATTATTGTGGTAAAATTTACCTAATTTTAACTATGTTAAGTGTACAGTTCAGTGGCATTCAGTGCATTTCCATTGTTGCACAGCTATCACCACCATCCATCTCTAGAACTTTTTCATCTTCCCAAACTGAAATATCTACATCCATTAAACCACAACGCCCTAGTAACCACCATTCTACTTTTTCTATGAATTTAACTAATCCAGGTACCTCATAAAGTGGAATCATACAATATTTGACCTTCTGTGTCTGGCTGATTTCACTTAGTCTAATGTTTCCAAGTTTTATTCATTTAACATTGCCAGAATTTAATTCCTTTTTATGTTTGTTTATCATTGTTTTTGTTAATCCTCATCTTTCCCATTGTTTTTAGAGAGAGAGGGAGGGAAAGAGGGAGAGAGAGAGAAACATTGATGTGAGAGAGACACATTGATTGGTTGCCTCACACATGCTCCCCAACAAGGGCTGGGGTTGAACCTGCAACTAGGTGTGCAGCCTTGACCAGGAATCTAACCTATGACCCTTGGGTGCACAGTTTCATGCTCTCCCACTGAGCCACACCAGCCAGAGCAGAATTTCATTCCTTTTTAATGCTGAGTAATAGTCTACTGTATGGATGTACCACATTCTGATTATCTAGTCTATAAATGGACACTTGGGTTCTTTCTTCCCTTGGCTTTTGAATGATGCTGCTAAGAGCGTGGGTATTCAAATATCTGTTCCAGTCTCTGCTTTTGGTTGTTTGGGGTATCGACCTGGAAGCGTAAGTGCTGGATCACATGGTAATTCTATGTTTAATGTTATTGAGGAACCACCGAGGTGTCTTCCACAGCAGCTATATGGTTTTATGTTCCTGCCAGCAACACACAAGGGTTTCTCTACATCTTTGCCAACACGTGTTATTTTTTTTTCTTTTAAAGCCATCCAAGTGGCTATGAAGTGATATTTCATTATGGTTCTTACTTGTATATCCCTAATGATGAGCAGTTTATTTGCCTTTATAAATGCATTGCCACCATGGCCTATGTAGGACTGGAAATCACTGCCCCATGGTTAATACCTGTGCGGGAAATGACACTATCAATGCAGTGATGTTTATCGGGAATGAAAGGTGGAAGGGAAGGAAGCACCATGTGATTATTCTATATGGTATAGGCACCTCAGTCGACCTGTTTTCAAAGTTTGCGCTGTGGAGCAAATGAAGCTATCTACTCTAATAAAATAGTAATATGCAAATTAACCATCACTCTGAGACATCTAAGCCACGCCCACCAGCCAGGCCACGCCCACCACCCAATCAGAGCAACTGTATGCACGTTAACCCATCAAAGATGGCAGTTAATTTGCATACACAGGAGAGTGAAGACTAAAGACAGCATAGAAGGAAGCCAAGTGCTGCAGAAGGGAGCCAAGCAGTGGAGAAGGGAACAGAGCCGAGGCAGCGGAGATGGTGAAGAAGTGGGGGAGAAGAAGGGGGAGCTGAGGCAGCAGAGACGGGAGCCAAGGTGGCAGAGATGGGAGGGAGCGGAGGCGGCAGAAATGGGAATTGAGGTGGCAGAGAAGGGAGTTGAGGTGGCAGAGATGGGAGCTGAGGCGGGCTTCGCTCCCTTCTCTGCTTGGCTCTGGCTCAGGAAGCCCTATTCTTGCGGGAATCTTCCTGCAATGGGCTACTATTTTTAAAATAGAAGCAGAAGTAACAGCATGTCTTTGGATGAGATTGAAGGAAGCCTGCTGTGGGCTTCCGTATAATCCTTCCTGCTTTAGTGTGATGTCTGGACATAAGGGTCCCTCTTCCCTGAGAATAAGCATTGTTGTCATTGGGTGCAGAAGCCTGAGCCCATCTTCTTTCCTTTCCCTGGGGAGGAAATCCCCAGATATCTTGTCCAGGGTTTTCTTAGTCTTTACCCCACTATCTAATTGTGCCACCTGAAACAATATACACACACACACCCCTCTTCCCCACCCCCTAGGTCCTTGTGCTGGCTGCTTGTATTTTGACAAGCCAAGGAAAGAACTTAGATCGAATTGAGCACTTTGCTAGTCACTGTGGAGCAGAGTGAGGAAAACATGACATCCCTCTTTAAAAGAAGTACTGAGGACTTGTAATTTACTATGTGGCTGCTTTACAGCAGGAGTTCCCAACATCAGCAAACATCAGAAACACCCGGAGGACTTCTTAACAGAGCGCTGGGCCTCCTCCCCGGAAGCTGGAGAAGTTGCCATTCTAACAAGTTCCCAGGTGATGCTCACACTGCTGGTCTGGGGACCATGCTCTGAGGACCACTGCTTTGCATCAATCCTGTGAAATAGACATTATCCCCACTTATAGGATCTGAGTTGTCAAAAGGTCAAATGACTTGCCTTGAGCCATATAGGTAGAGTGCTAAGGGCCAGATTTGAAGATGGAGGTCCTCATTCCAAAGCCTCTACTGTTTCCATAGGGAAGTGGTTGGTGGGTTGGGAGCGTCAGGAAGCATCACTGTCCCAAAGAGTGTGGGGGGCTCTTGGCTCATCAACCGAGTCTTCATTCAGCACCCAGTCAAGACAGGATCCTCGGCCTGGGGCCCTTACCCTTAAGAAGTTTAAAATTTAGATGACATTAATAAGGAGAGTTGATTTTTTAAGTTGCCATAGTTTGTCTAATTTATATCTGCCATATTTTATTCCAAAGTGATGAGCCATTATTTGGCTCTAAGCTCAGTGATGGATAGAAAATAGTGCTCAATACTTGTTAACAAAGATGGACATAAAGTAGGTACCAGAGACAACTGTGTTCACTTGACGAGGTCTTTTAACCAATGGAGGAGGAATAAGTAAGAATGAACAGAGATGACATCTTGCATTTATGTAGCACTTCGGATTTTCAAAGGCATCCATAGATTTATATCTTCTTTGCAGTTTCAAAAAGTGAGAGACTAGTAGAAAATTAGTCAAATGGACAGATCAGAGGAATAATTCTCTTTTTCCCTCTCAAAATCATGAATCAGACCATTTTCCAAAGGGAGTTAATGGGAACAAATTTTACACAGGTCAAGGGTCTTCTAAACTGTATACCTGAGTGATTAAAAGAAGCATTGTGTCATATGTGATTGTACCATTTTCTGAAATAACCTACCAATGTCTTTTGCGTGTTTCTGTCAGCTGACACGACGTTTGGCCCGCGTCATCACCAACAACAAATATTTAGTCTGTTTCAGTTGTGTGTACAGAGAGCTATCTAGTATCATTTGTTGTTTGTAAGCAGCTTAAAAACAAGGGCAGGCTGAATTATGTTTGTATATGTCTCAAGTGCCCACCGTCCTTAGCAAGGCCTATGTGTAGTAGATTCTCAATAAATATTTATTACCTGAAAGTTCAGATCTTCTTCTAAAACACTGGGGAAAAGAAACAATGTAATAATCATTAGCATCCGCGTAAGATGTGCTTGTGTGTATACATCTACCCTGTATGTCTGACACGAGATCATGAGAGTGAGTCCATGTCTGTTGGTATTTGTGAGTACGCACTTTTTAAAGTATTGAGTGACTTCGCCTTTCAGATCTGAATTGAGCACCTAATGGGCTTGAGGGAAAGATTGGAGCTGAGGTCATGTGCCAGCATTGAAGTGAACATCGACAGGGAAGGTGTATGTTGCAGGGGGAAGTAACCCTGAGAACCTAGCTTCAAGGCTGTCTGGCCAAACCAGGAAGTATTAGTTACAGGGGGCATTCGTTTCTGACTTTGAAGAGCCTTCCTTGGTTTTGCCTTGTTGGTTGTTTTGAGAGGAAAAACTGTGGTACTTGACTCTCCTAACCTTGGAGACCCCCTTTCTGTAGAAAATTTAACTTTCTCTGTACATTCTTAATGCCTGTGCTTGATACGGCACACTTAAAGTCATGCTATCTTTTATTTTGTTAAATAGGACCTCCTGGGTAGTCTAAGCAGCAAAAGGAGGAAGGAAACTTCATCTAATGATACATCTTGAGACAAGAAATCTTTCCAAAATACAGCATGGACTTTCGATGACGCCATTGATGAGGCTGAAAGTCAGTCTCATGTAGACATACAACGGTGACTCAGTTGGCCGTTGAAAGCCATTGACCATAGTGATGCAGGTCAAAGGAAATGGATCAATCAGTACAGATTTTTTAGTGGCTAAAAACTTGAATATAGGGCCTCTGGAGAAAAAACAAACAAACAAATGAGTTCCTTCGTGATGTCTCCTGTCCTGGCTGAATCGTACACATACTTGGACAAACCCCTCTTGGTTTGGGAACAGCATGGTGTTGGGAGCCCAAGAAAAGGAAGCACATCCCATCTGCTGCCCACACGGGCTGTGGCGATGCCCCGTGGTGGGCAATCCTGGGGTTGGTGAGAATGAAACGTGGTCATCTTGGAGCCGCTCCTGGGTGCTAGGGTTTTCCCACATTCAGTTTTAAACCATGTATTAAACGCAGCCACATAAGTGGGAAACTAGCAGCACCTCATGAAAGGCTTTGTAGGAGCAGCAGAGTCCCCTTTCGGAGCCTGTTTTGTTCAATGTCAGGGTAGAAAAAGCCAACACCGGTTAACATTCCTGCTCTGCACTGAGAACGGCTCGCCTGGAGCCACTCTCGCAGCCTAGAGCCGTCCTTCTGTCCTCCCTCGCGTGGGCGCAGACTTGAGCCAAGGGTTGGATTGGGACGTTCCCCGTGGACACAGAGGCTGTTTATGATGTAGGTTTATGCTCTGTAGCTCGGTTCTCATGGAAAGAGAAGAAAAGCTATCCAGCTTATTCTCAGGGTGGACTGGGCCTTGCCAGATGGAGCAGAGAAATCCCCTAAGGATGACCCCGGGAGGAGCATAGTTCTACCTGAAGGCACTGAGAAGGCGGCTCCCTTGGATCTGGGTGACCCATTGCTTTCCAGTGGGCAGTCGTTCTGGGTCAGAGTCTTAGATGATAAATAGTCCTAAGAAATCACTGTTGTATTGTATTTGAATATTAATGACCTTTGAAATTCTTTTAGATAGTTTTAGTGGCGGGGGGAGGGGGAGCTCTTTTCCCAATCCACTGGAGATGGGAGAGGGGAGAGGAACATGCAAAACAGAGCATAACAACAAGATACTGCTGATGTGGGCGTTTCCTGGGGGCTGAGGGACTAGGACAGACATGAAGGGTGGGCTCCTCTGGGGTAAAAGCCCTAATAGTCTCAGGGTAAGAATGTCCTGTAAGCAAGGGAAGGATGACCTGATTCACTCTGGTGGTGACCTCCTGGTGGTTCAGCTGAGGTTCAAGGTGAATCAGAGCAACAGGGGGTAATTATGCGGGAGATGGTCAGCCCTCCTATTGCTCAGCGAGAGTCGAGGCTGCGAGCTGTGGTGCCAAGCAGGTGCTGGAGGAAGAGTTCCATTGATGTTTTCTCTGTTCCTGTTCTAGGAAGTTTTATGTACGTTCACCCATAGCTGCTGCACGGGGTGAACATGTCAAAATTCAATTACGATGTTTTTTCCAGAATCCACATTAGGGCTTTTTGTTTTTAAAAATAGGACACAAAATGTAGAAGAAACAGAAAACAGCTATCTGCAAAGTTAGTGAAAGCCCCTCACCTCCACCCCCTTTAAATTCTGAAGAGAAAAAATAGCTGAGCTGTAGCGATTACTTCCTGCAAAGAAACTGTAATTACAGGGCCCAGTTAGTCTTCATAAGAGGCAGCCTTGGAATAGCATGGATGCTATTTTGAATATTCGAGAAAAGGGTGACATTCAATGCAAAATGGAAATGAGTCTGGCATTGGTGCAGTTCCCTTCCAGCACCAGTTGCCCCTGGGGAGAGCCCAGTTCCCTCTCCTGTGTGGAATCCAGTAGTCATTGCTGATGCTCCTACCCGCAGGGGAATCTCCTTGGGCTCCTGTGAGAAGCAAGGGGAATGGTGAATCTGCTTTTCACTCAAATTCCAGGGCCAGCTGCCTAATATCAAGGGAAATAAGATTTTTGGGAGTGGTTCAAGTATGGGGGCCAGGATGGAGTCTTCTGTACAGAGTGAAAGAATAAGGACATGAAAGCATCCATAGGCTGCAGGAGAGAATAGCTGGCTCACTTGCCTGTGAGATGAAACTCCCGTGTGACTTCATGGTTGTGCAAGAATTGGGCAATGTTTGGCCAGGGTAGAGAGGCCTTGGCAAAGGCATTTGTGTTCCTAGTAGATTCCAATTCCCCCCCCCCGCCCCCCATTCCCCTGCCCAGGGAAAACAAGCACAGGCAAACCTTGTTGCATTGCGCTTCGCTTTATTGCACTCCACAGATGTTGCGTTTTTACAAACTGAAGGCAAGGCCCTCCACCAGCAAAAGATGACACCTCGCTTTATTGTGATACTTGCCTTATTGTGATGGCTTGGAACTGAACCCACAATGTCTCCAAGGTATGCCCATGTTAAAAGTTCTGCACAGCATTTTAGGAGGGAGAAATTGGTTGCCTCACCTAGCCTAGCATACTTAATTTGTGTCTTCCTAGAGTTTTATCCTACGAACACCCATTCTAGGGGAGGCACTTGGCTGAAGACCCCGGGTAAAGGAAAATCAGATGTCTTTATTCCTGCCTGTAAGAATTACAGTCTAGTGGGGATCACAGTCAAGGCAGGAGATGGTAAATGCTATGATAGGGAAGTTGGGGAAGTGGCTCTAGGGGTTCTGAAGAGGAGAAATGGGATAGAGTGGTAAGATGGTAGGCCTTGGAGCCAGATAACCTGGGTTCAAGCCCTGCTTCAGTTGCTTATTAGCTGAGGCATCTTGGATAAGTTACTTAAACACTCTGTACCTCTCTGTTTCCTCAACTGTAAAATGGGGGTCATTCTACTATCTGTGTCAGAGGGTGTGTCTTAAGGTTCATAAAGTTGGTCTCAGCTCCAAGACCAGAAAGGTCCTGTGCTGACCTTGAGTCAGTGACTGACAACCTCTAGGCCCCAGTTTTCTCATCTGGACATTAAAGGGACTGGATTGGACTGGATAAATGCTAACATTTTGCTTATTCCAAATGCTATTATTTCGTCACTCAGTATGTATTAAGTGCCTGATATGTGCCCAGTACTGTGCTGAGCTTGGTAAAAAAAAAAAAAAGAGAGAGAGAGAGAGAGAGAGAGAGAGAGAGAGAGAGAGAGAGAAGAATACATAGTCCCAGCCCTCAAGAAGCTCTAATCTAAGGAGAGACCATTACTCTTCAGGAGACTATTAGAGAATTAAAGAATATTAGAAATTAAAACTTGGTGGTATGGTGGTAAGAGACTAGGAGCAGAGTTTCCAGTGGACCAGTATCATCGGGAGATTCGATAGCAACCATAACTCCAACATAGAGAACCACGAAGACCACAGACAGGAGCTCAGGCTTGTTTACCAAATCCCAGAATTCTGAAGCTTAGGACATCGCATTAATATTTAAGTTAAATTGTGGGAAATGCCAGTTATCTTTTTAGAATTTAGATGAGACAAGCGCTATAAAACTCCTTGCCCACTGTTGTCTGAAACTGTACAGAGGCTTACACTGTTTCTTGTGTGTTTTTTTCATGGATTCCTGGATGATTATCCCAGTAGAACATAGTGTCGGGCACAACACAGGCACAAAACAATCCACCTGTTGAACGGCTGGTGGACTGCCCTGAGCATTGGTGATGTTCTCAGGCCCCCCACCGCCCCTCCAGGGGCAGCACACTGAGGGGCCCTGTGGAGCCCTCCTGCCACAGCTTTTCTTTTCTTTCTTTCTTCTTTTTTTTAAGAGAGAGAGCGAGAGAAACATCACTTGGTTGCCTGCCACACATTCTCTGACTAGGATCACACCTCAACTTGGATATGTGCCCTGACCAGGAATCAAACCCACGACCTTCTGGTGTACAGGATAACACTCCAACCAACTGAGCCACACCAGCCAGCGCCAGCCACAGCTTTGTTAGAGTTCAGTGTTGTTGCCTCCCGCCTCCTGAGCCCTCCTTATCGAGATGAATCCTCCTGCTCCCGAAGGTTTCCCCACCGTAGGGATTGCAGGACCTCTCTTCCAGCAGGGTTTGAATGGAGGAAACTTGGCAACAGCCTCAAATTTTT
Source organism: Murina feae (assembly GCA_004026665.1). Taxonomy (NCBI): domain Eukaryota; kingdom Metazoa; phylum Chordata; class Mammalia; order Chiroptera; family Vespertilionidae; genus Murina; species Murina feae. Next base: position 34,947 of record PVJC01001380.1, read on the forward strand.
CCCGCCACCTGACTATCCCATAGTTCCTCAAGGTCGATATGCAGATTGAGCCACTAGTGACCCTGGTCTACACAGGGGACAGGAGACTTCACAATGCTTGGCAGAGACTGCTGCTTGTTCACAATGGTGCAGACAGTGAGGTCACCCCGGCCTGGCAACTGAGGACACTGTGCAAGGGGTGAGCCGAGGCTTGAGTGGGCCTTGAAGAGTGAGGAGAGGCCAGGTGGGCCACTGCCCTTCCCACTACTCCTCACTAACCAGTCACCAGATAGATCTGGTGCCTTATTCTGGGGAAAGAAATGAGATGGAAATGACAGCTGAGACACAAACATGAAATCCCGGGCCTCAAAACCAGTGACTGAGAATTTCCACTCATCCCCCCGAGCAGTCAGCGGTGGCATCCTGACTCCAGATGAGCAGACTGCACATCCTCACAGAGCTCCCTGCTGCTTCTTCACAGCAAAGAGCCCAGGAACCCTGGTCCCACCTGTCAGCGCATTTTATTTACATGGTACCCTCTGTGCAGGCGCAAGCACATATCATATCTGCCATCAGAGCGCACCGTCACGTAAGCACCCACAAAGGCAGGGAGGCCAGATGGGGTCATGCAGGTTCTGAAGGGTGAGAGGCGCAGCGACGTGCCGTTCTAACCAGAGAAAATCAGAGATGGAAAACGGGCAGAACTGGAGTCTGCTTTCCAGCCCCTGTTCTAAGCAATTTTCTTCTCTCTCAAATTTTACTCTTGCCTCATTCCCCCTCCCCCCTCCTTAGCTTTCACAAAAAAGGTTCCCTCCCCCCCAAAAAAAATCAAATTTTGCAGCCTCCAAATGTATGAAATAAACACTGTTCCTAATGAGTCTCTGGGAAAGGGCTCACCTTTGAACTTGGCCAAGGATTATGGAGGAAAGAAAAAGTCTAAAGAACTTGATAGAGTGTTAGAGCTTCCTGGTTTTTTAAGTCCAGTTACATTTGACATTTCTTTTCCTTAATAAGGTCAGTTCTAGAAATCCTTCCTGGAGGATTAGACCATGTCCAAAAATGGAGACCTGGGGTTGGCTGCTGACGCTAGACCTCTGGGTGCTAGGCAACAACCGGGTAGGAGGTGCTGATTCTAGAATGCTCCTGCTTTGCTTGGGTTCAGCCCCTATTCTCTCCATCCTTGCAAGTCAGGAGAGGAGCATGGAGGCTCTCCTAGTTTGAGGGAAGTGGGGGGGAGGGGGTGCAGAAAAGATGAGGAAGATGCTCAAGTGAAGCTGGCAGCTAAAAGTAATAGGACCAAGGAACTCACCCTCTAGGACGAGGTCTTTTTCCTGGAGACCTTGCCTGTTCGTGTGCTCATCTCTATTTCTTTTTCTAAGGAATAATAAGAATAGCAAGATTTCTTTAAAAAAAGGAAAACTTTCCTAAAGATGAAATACCACTGGGTATCTGTGTAGCCTCTGCATGCCCCGTATGAAAGAGTACACATTTTCATTTCCCTAATTATCTATGCCTCACAGCCAGGAAGTTTGCCCTATAGGCATCAGGGTGAATCATTCCCAGAATGACTTCAGTCCAACAAAGAATGTGTAACTGCTGAACGTATTCTGATCGAGGTCCCAGAGCATTTATGGCTGGCTGCCCTGTGTTCGTTGTAACATGCAAAAATAAAAAGAGAAAAAAACAGTATGATTTTGTTTCCCTTTTCTCGAGTCTTTTCCTCCAAGTTTCCATCTTAATGCTCTTAATCACGGCAGAGTCAAATTCTGTGCTTCCCACCCGACGATGGCATGAACTGCACCAGGCACTCCTGTCCCCACAGAGGTCTCAGGGAAAAGGCTTATGGAATCCAGAAACATGTGCCATCCTTTCTGAGCTGTTAATACCTCGTGGCAGTGGCTGCCTTTCTCTTCCCTCCAGTCCCTGCACACAGAGCCAGGCACATGGAGATGCTTAGCACATGCCCATGTCCATCCACTGATCTTTCAAAATAAGCCATCCTGGCCCAGCCGGCCTGGCTCAGTGGTTGAGCATCAACCTAGGAACCAGGAGGTCACGGTTTGATTCCCGGTCAGGGCCCGTTGCCCAGGTTATGAGCTCGATCCTCAGGGTAGGGTGAGCAGGAGGCAGCCAATCAATGATTCTCATCATTGATGTCTCTCTCTCTCTCTCCCCCTCTCCCTCTCCCTCTCCCTCTCCCTCTGCCTCTCCCTCTCCCTCCTTCGCTCCCTCTCTCCCTCCCTCTCCCCCTCTCTCCCTCTCTCCCTCTCTCCCTCTCTCTCTCTCTTTCTTCCTCTCTCCCTCTCTCCCTTCCTCTCTGAAATCAATAAAATAACAAAAATAAATAAATAAAGTAAGCCATCCTGCAAAGAGGTGGTTGCCTGGTGGCCTTGGGGTCTGTCGGAGGCTCTCTATAATTGGCAACTTAGCTGTGACCTCAGAAGCCTTGGCTCTGGCGAGGCAAGGTCTTTGCACTAAAACAGGCTCAGTGCCCATGGAGATAATCACTTCTTGTAATATCCGCACAATCATCTCATTGTCAAAGCACAAGAAATGCAAAAGCAGAAGAAATGCCGCAACAGGGTTGCCCGTGGCTCAGCCAACCCAGGATTCTGTTCCTGGCTGAGGGCACCTTGGGACACCTCAGGGGGGATGTTCCCAGCCGTTGGTCTGGAGGCCTGCACCCCTAAAACCTGAGCCAAGTGCTGCTTCAGCAGGCTTCACGTGCCTGATTCCGCTCCATCTTCTTGGACCTTTCACTGCCTCTGTCTTGGCTATTCCTGTGTGTCCTTAAAATCTTACTAGGAAAGCCCAGCATGAGGCTTGCTTTCTCCCGCCTCGGGTGGTGGCTATGCTCTTTGCTCTTGTTCCTGATTTCTGCAGCAATAGCTTCCACACAGCCAAGTGCTAGGTATGTGTTAGGCCCGGTTCTGAGAAGACTACACATGTATGTACATCAGCTGTTCTTCAGGGGTGCTGTAGGGGACAGGGACTCAGAGAGTAACTGTCTGCAGGACATAGGGGTTTAGAAAGACTGAAGTTGCCCTGGGTCACAGAGGAAGAGTCTGAGCCCGCAGTCCATCTGACCCTGATCCTGGTCTAGTCCTGGTCTGTCTCCACACCAGGCTGTCAGACAGCTCATGGAGGGCAGCCTGGTATATATACATCCTAGTCCTGTATCCCCAGTGCCTGCCACAGAGTAGACACTCAGTAAACATTTAATGAATGAAAGCTAAGACAACTTTGAACACAAACACCAGATGGGATATTAATTCCAGAGAGCCTCATTTCTTGCAAAAATGTTAAAATGTAAAGAAGTACTTGCTCTTTTAGCTCAAGCTCAGCATTTTAGAACTCTGGTTGCTTCAGACCTTGCTTCTCGATGCCACAGAGTTGTGGGAGGTGGCCCGGCTGCAGTGGGTAGAAGGCAAATTGGTCCCAGTCTTTGAGGCCATGGGAATCACTCAGATGAAACGAAAGCTGCATCTGGCATTATAAAAATGCTCAGGAGGCCCTACTGGTTTGGCTCAGTGGATAGAGAGCATCACCCTGCAGACTAAAGGGTCCCAGGTTCAATCCGGTCGAGGACACATAACTAGGTTGCGGGCTTGATGCCCAGTAGGGGACGTGCAGGAGGCAGCCAATCAATGATTCTCTTTCATCATTGATGTTTCTATCTCTCTTTCCCTCTCCCTTCCTCTCTGAAATCAATAAAGATATATTTTTTAAAAAAATACTTAGGAGAAGGAACTAAGCAGGGACACAGAAAGAGCCTCCCTGAGTTGATTCTGGAGGAATGAACCTTTTCCTCGTGCGCACTGGCAGCAGAACTCAGAGCGTCCCCAGCGCAGCTGACAGGCAGCTAAGAGAGCCCTGGGGTTGCACAACCACTCCGCTCAGGTCTCCCCACACTCGGGCTGATCTTGTAAATCGTCTCATGGAACACAGGGCCGTCTCGGAGGCTTCAGGGACTTCGGGGCTTTTTTGTGGGGCTTAAAGTCTTTCTCTGCTGCTGACTCACATGTTAATTATTGCTTTCCTCAAAGTAGAATTAACATTGCGCCCGCCTGCCTGGATATTATACAAGTGTTTCATCTGCCCGGTAGACCGACTATGCAGGACAGCCACTGTGTAACCCCGATCCCTTCTTGAGGAGTCAGGGCAGCGAGAGGCATAAACACTGAAACCAACCTTTCTCTGCTCTCGAGTCTCTGGGGCAGAGGCTGCTGGGGATGCTCTGCTCGGCCCAGAAAACAGAGGGCTAACTGCCCACGGTTAATTGACCAAAATCTTTTGAAAAGTGTGGCCAAGAGTTTCAATTTGCTGTCACCCTCAGCATTAATGGACAGAGCTGGTGTTTCAAAGAAAAAATATCCACTTACTTTCCCTTTGACTGCTGGACTGGGTAATGAAGTAAAAATGACATTATCTCTAATAAAAGTGATTTGCAGAAATCATTGATAGAATCTCAGTAGCAGAGATCTGCCATTAGCACGTTAGCCAGATAAGAGGAGCAGCTGGATTCTATTAACCCCATCCCGGTCTGGTGTGCGAGTTGGGAGGTTAGGATTGAGGTTTGGGGGCTAGATTTTTAAACATTGAACTTTGGGCTAATGAGGAGTGTTTATTCCAAAGTGGGTCATCCTTGAACCTCCCTTGCTGACTGACCTTTATGGTTGTCATTAGGTTTTTAATTTGTGTGGTGTGTTTTTCTTAGGATTTTTGTGTGTAGTGGTTTTTGTTTTTGATGTGTGTGTTTTTATTGTGTGAATGTGGTGTTTTATTATTGTTGTTGTTTTGTTTTGTTTTTGGCTCATTTTCTCACCTCCATGTTACATCACCCAAGGGTGCAACCCTGGCCAAGCCCTGGCATCCTCCCTGGCAGAAATCTTGCTGCAAGAAGAGCATCTACACATGTGATGTGAGGGCTTTGGGCAACGGGTGGTTTGGGGCAACAGATTCTTCTGTTGTGTCAGGAGGTGGGATCAGAGGCAGAAACTTCCTTGGTCTCCTCAGGGAATGGGGGAGGGGCCACCCCGTCCAGGCTTGCTCCCTAGTCTCAGTGAAAGCTGACTGTCATCTGGCTCACGGAACACCCCCTGCAATAGGGCAGCGGGCACAGCCAGCAACTTCTGTGTGAAAACATCCTTAGGGGATGCGGATCAGCTTCCTGGGGACAGTGCAGAGTCACCGGATGTTAGGTAACCTATTGATGAATGAGCCACTACCACTCCTCTTCATTAACCCACTTTCTTTGGAAAGCACCACAGCATTTTAACTCTGAGATCCTAATCCTGCAGCTGGGGTCACTCCAGCCCTCCACACTGTGGCTGTATCTGAATGAGCTGGACAAAACTGTCTTGCTGGGGTAAGGCACAGTGCCAGGCTCTGAGATACATAAGAAATTTGACATTTGGTGCCCTCAGAGAAGACCTCGAGGATGAGGAATAATGAAGTGATGCTCCCTTGCAGTTAAGTGATTTAGGTCAATTCTCCAGGCAGGTGTTCAGGACCGGGGTAGGAGGAGAGATCAGTGTGGGCTGGGTAGAGTGGTCAGGAAAACCTCTGTGGAGGTAGGTGGTGGGTCTATGTTGGTTCTGAAAGCACAGGGTTTGAAATGTAAGAAAGGAAGGCTCAAATTTCTGGGGGAAGGGGGTCCCTGGGTGGCAGATGGGAGTGTTGAGTGGTGGGTGACCATGCAGAGTGTAGGCTGGCTGGAGCAGGTAGGGTTCTGCCGGCTTGTGGGAGCTTGGTTTGGAAAGCAAGGTGGGGACTGGCAGACCTCAAGGGGCATCTAGATGTTGGACTTCAATGTGAGGGCAGTAGGAAGCCACTCCTGTTTTTAAACCCGAGTGACATGCCAAAATGGTTTGGGGGGAAGAGGGTGTAAACTGATGAGTTATTCCTCTCCCTGGGTTCTGATTGGAATTGTGTTCTCTTTGATCAGCGGTCAAGGAGGCAAGGGGCAAGGGGAAACAGCTGGAGGATTGGGGCTAAAGTCTTTGAAAGTAAAACACGACTGGAGCCAGAGGAGGCGTGTGCCCTTGGTGAAGTTTGCTTTTCATCCCACCGGCCCCGTTGATGAGTTACTGTTCAGCAAGAATGCCTCCCCCAGGTCTCTGTGGGCTGAGCCGAAGCTCCAGCCTGTGGCAGCCCAGGGGTCGCTGCCATATTTAGAGCTCCCAGCAAAGAAACTCGTTCCCCCGAGCTTTGCTGGCGAGCCAGAGGGCTTCTCATACTTGCTGTACAGTGTGACACATGCTCCCCCAGCAGAAGAGGGATCCAGGCTGGATTCTGCCCTGCCAGTCACCTGGCGCATCAGCCACTAATGAATCAATGGCATAGGCAGTCATCAGATCCTCTGACTTCATTTACCAGTCCTTTCCTTGTTGAAGGCCCTTGTCTACACTGGACACCTTGTGGGTACTCAGTGGTGTTTGTTGACTGAATTCTCTCCATTCTGACTTTTCCTGTCTTGCCTCCTGCCCGCCAGCCCATCTCTGACCACTGGCATCCCTGTTCATGCCCAGCAGCATCTCTGTCCTTCTTGTCCCTCCTGCTCTCCTGATGGCCTCCCCATATCTGCTTCTTCTTCAAACCCCACCTCCAGCACGGAGCTCTCCCCTCGTCCTCTGCTCGCTCTCCCATTGCATCACTGATACCAGGTTTGTCCCTTAAGACTTCACTCTCCACTTCTCTGCAACCTCCCAGTTCCAGGTCTCATTCCATTCCTGACAGCCCCCAGCACATGAAGAGGCAAATATTTGTTGAATGAGTAGAGAGGGGGGAAAAAAAGCTATTGCTGGGGGTGGCGGGGGGGAGACACAGCTCTACATCCCAAATTGCTCCATATTATCATTTGAGGGTGTGATAGTAACTTGGGGAAGACTTCCTGGCATTTCCCGAGGCTTTTGATGACTCCTCTACAAAGGAATGAAACGTAGCTTCCTAGATGTGCAGGAACAGCTCACGGCTGATCTGCTCATCGCAGTGTGATGGGGCAGAACTGGGAGAAAGGATGGCTTTCACTGTGGCCATGAACCAGATCCCACAGCTCTGGACTGCGGCCATGTTCATAGGCTAGAAATCAGGGTTCTAAAGGAAGCCCAGGAGGGAAAGGGTTTCTGAGTTTCTCTCTGGCTCTTTTCTCTCTCCTTTCCCTTTGCTTTCTTTCTTCCTTTTTTAAATAGGGAGACAGGGCTGTGGAATGGGAGGAGGAGAATGAGAGCTCCTGTGTGTGCCCCAACCCTTTCTCTCGCATTTGGAAATGCTTTAAATACCAGGAGTTCTGGCGTCAGATTAGGATTAGTAAAGCCAATCCTAGGGTATTTCACTATTAGCATATGATTAAGCACCAGTCCCCATGAAAAGATGAAACTAATGTTACTTCCTTTGAAATCCAAGAGTCTGAAATAAAGAGAGAACTGGCCCTTAAAATCATATTCTGCACTTGAAAAGAGGTCTCTCTGCCTATTCCAGTTATGGTTTTTTAATTTTTTTTTTTTCACCCAGAATGTCTGATGACACAGCCAGCCAGGGGAATTTCTGCCCCCTCCTTCCTGAGTATACCCAGCACTGGCCCCTGACGCACCCTGGCTCTGTTTTCTCATGACATGATGATTATTTTTGGCATTGCACATACTTTCTCTAATGTTATTACCCCCTCCCAACCCCCCCCCACCTTGGTTGCCTTTTGATGAGCAATTGTTTTGGCAACTCTGCATAAATCAGGGATTAATTTAGTTCAGTGGGGTGGGGGGGTGGAATGGGAGAGAGGAGGACCTCTGCTTTTGCCTCCTCTGCAGCACCCAGCCCCCACTCCAGTGCGGGAGCAGAGGTCCTCTCCCCCTACTCATGAAAGAGCTTGCTTTCACTAAGCTCTGTGCTCGCCATTCATCCCTTCTGCCAGCAGGGCTTCAGGGGATATCTAGAGGTGACGCTGGGGGCTGCGCCTCTGGGATGGCATCTTAATGACTTGCCTTGGCGGTGTTAGAACAGCCCCATTCAGAGTGAGTTCCCTCCCTGTGCAGTTGGCTCGCTCAGCCTCTGTCCATAGATGTTCTCTTGTTCACGCTGCATGAGGAAATGGAGATTTCCAAGTGGGAAGCAGCCTTCCCAGTGCTTTAACTCTTCGCTGAAGGGAAGAGGTGCGGGAGAGAGCTGAAACCTAAGCTGGCCCAGCTGCAGCTCCCAGGAGAGCAGGGGGGGGGGGGCCCTCCTTGGGGATGGAGGCCAAGCCTCCTGGGATCACTTTTTCTTTCCTCCCGAGGGAAGGGAGAAGAGTAACAGGCACACTTGTCTTTACGATCAATTAGCAAATATTTACCCAGGTTGTCTGCATGGCCAAGTCCTGCAATGGATGCACAGAAGTAGATGTTGTGCCTATGCCCTGTCCCCCCAAAAGCTGGCGAGGCAGGGAGGCCTTTCATGAAGGCGAGTGAGTGACATAGGAAGAAAGCACCTTGGGGAGAAAGTGAGGGTGGCCAGGGAAGAATCTGGGGGAAGTAAAGCTTGAACTGGTCCCAGGGATGGAGTTTTAAGAAATAAGGGATGAGATGATAGTGGTGGGGAAGATGCGAAAGAGGAGACATCCAAGTAGGGCTTAGCGAGCCCTAGCTGGTTTGGCTCCGTGGATAGAGCGTAGGCCTGTGGACTGAAGGGTCCTGGATTCCATCCCACCCAAGGGCATGTGCCTAGCTTGTAGGCTCGATCCCTAGGACCAGCCAATCCATGTGTCTCTCTAACATTGATGCTTCTCTCTCTCCCCTGCCCTCCCACTCTCTCTTTAAAAATCAAGGGAAAAATATCCTTGGGTGAGGATTAACAACAACAAGCATCCGTAAGCAGTGAGAAAGTATTCTGCTGGGCCTGGTCAGTCGATTGAGGGCTGACCTAGGGCAAGAGGATGACCAGATACCGCCTTTGCTGCCTCCCAAGTCAAGAGTTCATCCAGGAGTGTCTTTAAAGGGCTCCCCTCCTCCCCTGATAAATCCGGCTCAGCTAAACCTTTTGACCTTGCAAGAGGGACCAGCCTATGCGCATTTTGGGAAAAGTTGCCCAATTTGAATTAAGGATATTAGATTTAGAGTCAAAGGATAGGTGTGAGTGCTGGCTCCATCTGGGTGACCTGGGCGTGCTGACATGCTTGGGACCTGTTTCCTCCCGTGCAAAACAGGGATGGACCATAGCTTCCTTGTGCGGCTGTTTGGGGATTGAAGCAGAGGCAGTGCGATGAGCGTTCATCATCAGTCTGCAGGTACTGCGTGTGGCTCTTCCCCAGCCCTAACTGGTTTGGCTCAGTGGATAGAGCTTAGGCCCATGGACTGAAGGGTGCAGCCTCTCAGCTGGCTGGGGATTAGGGTTCCTCCCCTGGAGTCTGCACAGTGTAGGGCTCGGGCAGTAGCAGGCATCAGAGGCCAGAGAGAGCAAAGGAGAGACAGGCACATGCCCGCGGTGGCTACTGGCTGCCCTCCTCCTGTTTACACGGGTACAGATGCCCCCGAGACTCCTCTGTCAGTGCCCTGGGTGTGGTGAGATGGCGACGTTGGAAAAAACATTGAACAACAAGAATGGCCATCTTCGCAGAACTGGATTCCCCAATTTCAGTAGCTGGTCGTCCCTGTTCAGATGCTGTAGCCTGGACATGGCAGGAGGGGAAAGAGGACGCCTAAGGGGGTGGAGTGGGGGGTGACTGGGCAGAGAAAGCGGCTGCGATGGCGTGCACATCCGAGTGCTTCCCTTCCCCCGTACCTGTCTCGGCATCTCCACCTCCGGGGCTCCACATTCAGTAACGCAGCAGGACGTGTGTTGTATTTTATGATACAAAACAAATTAAAACGCATCACCTGATAAAAGGTGGACATCAGAGTGTTATTTACAACAGCTAGGACTTAGAAACCATATCTGAACAGTAGTCCAGTGCATTGTGGTCCACCCAACACAACGTGATATTGCTGGCTGCTATAAATGTGTTTAAAGAATTCTTTGAAATGTACCCTGGCCGGTTTGGCTCAGTGGATAGAGCATCAACCTGAGGACTGAAGGGTCCCAGGTTTGATTTCGGTCAAGGGCATGTACCTTGGTTGCGGGCACATCCCCAGTGGGAGGTGTGCTGGAGGCAGCTGATCAATGTTTCTCTCTCATCGATGTTTCTAGTTCTCTATCCCTCTCCCTTCCTATCTGTAAAAAATCAATTATATATATATATATATATATATATATATATATATATATATACACACACACACACACACACACATATATATACATATATATACATATATATACACATATACATATATATATAATATATATAAAAGAATTCTTTGAAATGTGATAAAATGTTAAGTAAAAAGCCATAAATCCAATGAGATTTCGATTTTTTTTCTTTGTACCTTTGTGTATTTTCATAGTTGCCTATGTAGATATGTATTACCCTTGTTCCCACCATAGCCTTTTTTATAAAAGGAAATAAGCTATTACGATAAACTAGGTTGTGAGATGGTAACACATGATGAAGGCCCATTTCCAAGTATGTAGTAGGTGTAGTGCTGGTTGGCAATGGGCTCTCAGTTTGTGTGTCCTTAAAAGAGAGCGCAGGGATTTTGCTGCAACTCCACAGCTTTCTGAGCCTCAATTTTCCTCATCTCTAAAATGGGAATCATGATATCTGCTCTTTCTATCCTATTGGGAAGATTTACTTGTAAAGTACTTTATATGGAATGATACAGGCTTAACGTGGCATTACTCATTAATAGGTTAAACAGAGAGGACACTGCTAATGCTTGGGCTTGGTGAAGCTAAGCGTAGGGACAGTTTGTCACTGTTACTCCTGTACGTGCACGACTTCTCCCAGCTGGGCTGGGGACTGCACACGTCCTCCGATTATGGAAGGAGCTGGGTTATCTGGGGCCAGATGGGCAGTACCGATGGGACTGCTCAGTAATTGGATCTGCTGCTTTCTTCTCCGAGGCTGCCTGGAGCAGAGAAGGCCACCAGATAAGCATCTCCAGTGGGCCCCAAGCAGAATTGACCATTAGAGGGCCATGCTGGGTGGGCCTCAGACATTACTGTCAGCTCTGAATGCAGTCCAGGCCCTCCCTCTAGGGCAGTGATTCCCAATCTTCTGGCCCTTTAAAACAGTTCCTCATGTTGTGACCCCCAATCATAAAAGTATTTTCGTTGCTACTTCATAACTGTAATGTTGCTACTGTTATGAATCTTAATGTAAATATCTGATGTGTAGGATGTTCTTAGGCGACCCCTCTGAAAGGGTCGTTTGACCGCCAAAGGGGTCGCAACCCACAGGTTGAGAACCGCTGCTCTAGGGGCACAGAGTGAGCAGGGAGCTGGGGCTCAGCCCAGAGGAGTGGAGGTTGGGAGGTTGAGGTATGAAACACTTCAGGATTCCTCATCCAGGGAAGGGGTCAGTGGAAACATCCATTCCTGTTGTAGCTACTCCAGCCCTCACCTCTGTGTATCCCCTCTTTAGGACTTTTGATGTACTAGCTTGTATATTACTATCTCCCAGCAGGCTATGGTCTCTTTCAGGGCTGAGCCCAGGTTGGTTTGATCTGCCCAGTTCCTCCTGAATTAGATTTCTTCCATTTTGACGGGCCTATGCCGATGCCCTTTCCTCCCCTTTATAACAGACCCCCCTGCTAATCACTACTGCCTTTGGACGACATCAGAATGTCCCGAGAGAGCTGGTCACCGAGCACTCCCTCTTCTAAAACATTTTCGCCACGCCTTTCGTATTGCCCGCAGAGCCAAAGGCCATTCTTTCGGAAACCTTCAATTGTGGCAAGGCCTTATCTTTGAGGGCACATTTTATTCTCTTAAACAGCCAAATTCCATCCTCAGGGTGGGTAAACGGAGAATATTGTTTGGAATTTAAAACGAAGCACGGTTTATGAAGTGTTGTGACTGATTTTCTTGGAGCTCTGTAACTAATTCTAAAAAGTCCCCCAAAACGCTTAGCACATCGACCACTTCACAGGAGAGATGTTTGTAGCTTCTCCCCAGGAGGCTGTTCGGAGGGGCAGCTGCTTTTTCTGTGGCATCCATTCAAACTGCTGCCTTCTTACTTGCGCCTCTCTCTGTCAGTTACAGCATCTGGTACCCTGACCGGCACACAAGCTCCCAGATAAATAACTGGATTATATTTGGTGGTGACTCCAAATTTGCTGGCCATAGTGACTGCGGACACGGTGCATTTCAGAGGGAAAGAGTGTGGTTAGGTTTAAGAAGCAGGCTGGGTGTCAGTCCTCCAGAGACGTGTGACCACAGCACCAGAAACCTGTGGTTTATTTTAATAAGCTGTCGCCTCAAGTTGCAAACCACTGCTAGGCAAAAACACTGCGTATTTTAAAGGAGGGTCAGATGAAATTGTTTATGAAATGCACCCAGCCCCCAGTGCTCAATCAGTATCAGTTTCCTTTGCCTTCAACCAAAAATAAAGGGGGGGGGGCTTTTTATCTTAAAGCTGATGGCTTTGCCACAGCGGTTCCCAGCCCTGGAGCATCACATGGGAAGCTTTAAACCCCTGGTTACAGGTTGGACCCCAGATCTATTCCATGGGAATCCACAAAGGACCCAGGCATTGGTTTTAAAGGCTCCACTGATGGTTCCAGTGAGGAGCCAAGATTGAGAAGCACTGGCATGGGTTAATCCATGAGGCAGTCACCCCCTAGGTGTGCGGGCCAGCCACTCGTCCTCTTCTCTGGAACCTGAAGCCTGCGTGTTCCTCCCTCTGGCAGCCTCATCAGGGGGTCATGGGAGCACCTCCTCATTGCATTTGACCTCATTTCCTCCATTCACAGCTCCTGCACACTGGTACCCGCGTAGAATTTCACCACCAACCAATAGACTCATCCAAGATGGCTTCATTAGCTTCAGCCTCTCTCCCTGACCCGTAATCCATTCTGCTCCTCAGCCATTGAACCTAGGTAATGGACATACAGTTTTGAGACCCTGATGGCCCCCAGGTGTTACATGGGGCAGTCCTGATCGTACTGAACATCAGGAGACAGTCGCTAACTAAGCAACCCGTCCCGTGGGTGCAGCTGGTGACATCCTGAACATCCCGCCAGGCTATGTTCACCTGCAAGCCAGAAACCAGGATCAGCTTGCCCAAGAGCTGACGATGGGGCCGTCTTGGAGCTGTGACCCAGAAGTTAAGGAGACATTTTTAAGACAACGAAGCTCTGGAGCAAGAGATTTTTTCTGGTTGAACTGCAGCGTAGTCCTGCTGGAGGTTTAGGACAGTCACGTTTGTTTTGTCTTTTGATGGGCTGCCTGGCCCTCGTGTGGATACTTCTGGTGGGATCTGATGTCTCAGACTTTGCGTTTCCAACTCAGGGGACTTAAGTATAAATTTGTGTCCATTAAGATGTAAAAGAAAAAATACAGACAGAAACTGCTTGTTCTCATGGAGGGAGACACACATGCAGGTTGGCCCCGCAGCTTTTAGGGAGCACTAGGGGGTCCCTACCGACACCAGCACCTCAGCTCAGCCTTGCGGAGATGGAGGCAGCCTCCTGCGGAGCCCACAGCACTGACTCCCCTTCTTCCCACTCACTCCCCTTTGAACTCTGAGATGGGTTCTCAGTCCTACTCCTGATGCCTAGATCTTTCCCCCGAGTGAGTGGGTGCTCACTTAAGGACAGAGTCTCCTCCCATCCCCCATGGGATCTTTATGTCACTGTCTCTTTTCAAAGCTGTAACCCTCCTCTTCCTCCTGTCCTGTACACGAACATCCAGTTTGTGGGCGAGTATCTAACACGGCACCCTGCATTTCGAAGGCATCCAAGAAGCAACGGTTTCCTTGCCGCCGGTGGAGAAACCTTTGATCCTGAAGACCCAGATGAACTAGGTCCGAGACAATATCTAATTGAACAAGTTCCTTAATCCCTCTGAATCCCCACTTCTTGGGGCTGTTGTGAGACTCGCATGAGATAACACATGTAGGAACAAAAAGTGTCCTCTGAGCCCTGCAAACACCACCCAGGCATTGTTTTGTGCCTCCTAGGATCAGCCGAAACCCTGCCTCCCTCCCCTTGTTTACTCACAGCTTATTCCTTATCTTAACCACCCATAGAGCTTATTGTTTGCACTTGTTTTGTAGTTAATAGAAATGTTCCAAGTGTTTGGCTCCCTAACTAGAATGCATTCTCCTTGAAAACAAGGAATGTACTTCTTATCCACCCCGCAGGTCCACAGGTCCAGCACAGAGCTGGGTGAACACCTCTGCGTCTGCGCGCGGGCCCCAGTGGCCAGGGCCGGGTTTGCGTTGCGGGTCCCATACACAAGATATTGTGTAAGAGCAGCCTGTGGTCACAACAAGGCCACCAAGAAAGACAGGCGCTGGAACTTTGTCAAAAGAGCAACGTGGAGTAAGAAATACATTTCTGGGGACTTGGAAAGCTTAGGATAAAATACCTTTTTACAAGAAACCAGAGTATTCTAACATGCCGTGTCTAGAATGGTCGTTTAACACTTTGTAAGCGGGCATTTTCCCGCCACTGTGTGGTAGCGTTTGAAACACTTTCCTTTGTGCAGGGGTACATTACAAAACTTGCACATGTACCGCGTTCCACTGCGTAGTTTATGAGCGGCACACACACGACAACGACGTAAAACATTTTTATTTTTGCCGGTTCCAAGGTATGTTTCCTCATGTCCATTGACAGTCTCCCTGGTGGATCCGATTTTACTCGTTTCCCGCCAAAAAAAATCTGGTCCATTGCAGTTAATTCTAGGACCCATCCAGGGAGAGAAAGTAAAGTTTGAGTATTTTAGGAAACAAAGCCTCATTGACCGAAGAAGGTTCAGCAACATGACACAAAGAACTGGTCAAGATCAGCCTGACTCCAAATTTGCCTCCAGCCCTGAGACGGTTTGGCGATGAAGGACAGCTGTGATGGCCAAAGTCTGAATGTGACTAATACTCATATTAGCCAGATAACGGAATCCTTATTGTCTGTCATGGTGGTTTCCATTTGTGGGGAGCTTTCTGGCACAGGCGTACCTCAGAGAGATTGCGGGTCCATTTCAGAACACCGCCATAAAGTAAGTCGTAAGCTTTGCTTGTGCAGGGTCTTGCCTTCAATTTGTAAAAAAAAAAAACACACAACATCTGGGAAAGCGTAATAAAGCGGAGTGCAACAAAGCGAGGTACACCTGTACTTCCAACCCTTCTACGCTCATCTCATTTGATCCTTACAAATAAGGCATGATCTCTCCCATTTTACAGATGAGGCCATAAGGGCACAAAGAATGCACTTTCTTGTCCAAAGTCAGATAGCTAGATAGTTTGTGGCCAATATATTAAAACATCAGTCCTCCTAACTTTCAGTCCCCTATTCTATTTGCTAAGAGACCTAACCCATGATAAATGGTGTGAGGAAGTAGACTGTATATGCAGCAGTCGGGCTTGGTTTCGGGGGACGGAGGGGGAGTCTTACCTTCACACTTGGCATTAATTATACTTGTTCTTCAGTGTTGCTAATGAAATCATGACAGTGTTACACATGACAGTGTTGACTCTTCCCAGAGTCAGCATTAGGCAGATATCTCTGGGCTGTGTCAAGTCGAACTAGATAACTTCATTAAACTCACGTTAGTCCCCAAAGTGCAACTAAAAACCAGGTAGCTAAAATGGAGTCGTGACTTTTAAAAACCAAAAGGCTGTGTGAGATTCTCAGTCTTTCTTTTTCTAAATGTTAAGATATTGCTGGTTCTTTATTTCTTGCTAAGTAAGGTGACCAGACGTCCCGCTTTTGGTGGGACAGTCCCAATTTTTAACAGTTTGTCCCGCGTCCCGCGGCGTTTTAAAAAAGTCCCGATTACTCTTTGTAATATTTTAAGTAATAATAAAAAAAAAGAAAATAAAAAAAAGAACCATCCCCCCACCCCCTTCCCCTGGTCAATGGTGTACCGCTTTAAATCTGGTCACCTTATGCTAAAGCCACTATCTCCTACCATTAAGCAGTGGGAAGTGTATTGGCCTAGGAAGAGATGGGTCCTTGCCCTAGCTCGGCTACTAATCAGCTAGATGGCTTTTGGTAAGTCACTTAACGGGGCTGGACCTCAGTTTCCAGATCTGTGAAATGGGGTCAACAGCAGTTCCTATCTTGCCCATTTCGCAAGATGGTTGTGAGGATGGGATTAGACAGGGAGCACCCATGTGCCTCAGGACTTCTAAGTGCCTTGCTCACTGACAGTCTCCGAGGGCTTATGTAGACACTTGTTTTGTGATCTTGGGCAAATTGCATATTATGTTCAAGTCACAGTTTCCATATGTATAAATTGTGCTCACAAAACCCTACATATTGTGTTAAGAGGATTATAATGACGTAATATCTGTAAGCTACTTGGTGCAAAGTAGGTGTCAATGAATATTTGCAGGTCCAGAGAACATGGTAGGACCCAAATGTCAAATGCCATTACCAGACAGCACTGACCCCAGACTGCTTTTCCCCTTCCTGGTTCTCTCTGCTTCGTCTGCTCTTCACTCTAAGGAAGGGACAATGGCAAAGGGCCATTCTGTGCACACTCACAATGGTGTTAATGTCACAGCCTATTTGGGGGGCTTTTCCCACTCCAGGATGGCTTCTCTAGGTGCCCCTGATGACTGATCACATGTTGACGTTGCCTTTGTTGGGGTTGCCAGGTTGGTGCTGGAAAATGGAATCAGCATCTTTGAGACGCTGGCTTTCATGGCATACAGGGTGGTTTGTACAGTTTCAGTGTCCTGTCCCCTTCCCACCCTTACTTCCTGTGCCAGGATGCCTCCGAACCTTGCACAGAGGCTTTTTCTCCACAATTGGAGGTCAGAACTAAAATGCCAGTGGGAGAAGCTAATATGCAAACTGTCACAAAAGGTCTGGTGCAAAAGCAACTTGATCATGAGGGCAGATCCGAGAGGGAGGTGATGGGTGGGGTGCAAGGGAGGGAGTTCTGGGAATTGGAAGTCGGGGGGAGAGGAGGGACCAGGGATTAGGTGAAGGAAACATAAAAGAGAGATAGGATGAGAAAGAAAAACAAAACAAAAACAACAGTTTCACCCCTTTCACAGTTTTTCTGAAGGTTTTTCTTGACCATTAAGAGCTATTGGACATCCTTTCTGCTGCCTGGGCAAACGGTGCTTAACCCATCCTGGGAGGTGGATGTTCTGTTTTTTAAAATGAAACATGTTGTAAAGTCAAAGCCGTGCCTCTGCCCCAGATCTTGAAGGGTTTGAAAGGCATGTCCACATTCCACGAATCCCAAAATACAGGTTTTCTGTCCAGATTAGAGGTGGCGAAGCCAGACAAGAGGAGCACAGCCCTGGCCTGGAATCTCAGATGGGAGAACAGAGACAGTGAGCGGGAGCCCATTGGATGAGGCCTTGGGGGCCTTACTGCATTGGACACTTTAAAAAAAAAAACAAAAAAAACTTGTTTACTAACCAACCACACAATACATGTTATTTCTAGAAACATAAGAAAATACAGATAAGCACGAAGGGGAAAAAAATCCCCGTGTGCTCGCCAAGCTGAAGCTGCTACCATGTTTGTCTATAGAGAGACAAGACAGTCACCCATGGTTCTGGGGCCCACCTGCTGGTGCCGAGCCCCGCTTCCCCCTGTACCTGCAGAGAAGCTGCAGAGAAATTGGCCTCAATTGACCTATTTCCTCATCTATAAATTAGAGATGATAATAGTAATGACTTGTACGGGTACTTGTAAGAATTAAAGAAGCTACAGTAGTAGTGCTTAAACCAGTGCCCGGAATATAGTAAGCACTATACATATGATAGCTATAAGAATAGTAGTTATTTTATTCTCTTTCTAGATTTTTTACAATATAATATACAAGAACTATTATACATATTTCTATGAAAATTGGGTTATACTATAGACTTTGGCAGTGTTTTTATTCTCATGACCATCTTTTCATGAACAAGTTGTTATTAACATTAGCTAACATTGATTGCTTCCAGTGAGATAGGCCTGATGCTAAAGGTTTTACATAAATTGTCAAACTTAATCCTCACAATAACTCTCCGGGGTATAAGTACTGTTATGACCATTTTACGGATGAGAAAACTGAGGCTAAGCAATTTAAATAATTTGAGTGTATAGAACTGCACATTCACCTCAGCCCCAAGATAACCAGAACCAGGGCCAAGGCATTGCCAGTGGGTGAATTTAGTTGGCAAATCTTTGCTCAGATCCCACCATGTGAAGCCCTGTCTGGGCAGACAGGGGGAGCAAAGCAGGCAGACAGTACCCATGATAGCAGAGCTCACAGTAGAAAGCAGGTTGTAATGTTCAGATGACTGATGAGAGCACATACTGGTTCAATGTGAGAGCTTGGTCGTACCATGGTGGGGAGCCCTTGGGATGTCTTGATCAAGGGTATGATAGAATGACTGACATTTTAGGGACTAACCCCTTCTCTCTCAATCTAGGAGTAGCTCGGAGAGGAGGAAGGAGAAGTCCCGGGATGCAGCAAGGTGCCGAAGGAGCAAGGAGACAGAGGTCTTCTATGAGCTGGCCCACGAGCTGCCCCTGCCTCACAGCGTGAGCTCCCACCTGGACAAGGCCTCCATCATGAGGCTGGCTATCAGTTTCCTGCGAACACACAAGCTCCTGTCCTCAGGTGAGACTCGTAGACTCGCCCAGGAGACTCTGTTGTGCCAGAGTTAGAAGGCCACTGGGAAAGTCTCTCCACCCAGGAACTCCCACTCTGCAAAACTTCCACCCACAGAAACACCATCATTAGTGCTTTCCTCCTGCATGTTACACTCCTCCCTTCCAGCCATGACCTTCACCATGAATACAGCCATGAGATGAAGGGCAAAGAAACACAAGGGGTACCTGGAGGCTAAGAGGAGAGCCTTTTGCTGGCCTCTCCACTGCCTTCCCATTGGCTGTGTGACCCACACTCCATTCTAGGAAGTGTTTTAGTGCTTGTCTCCCAGGCACCTTCTCCAAAAGGGTAGAGATGTGCCCAGACGGTCTTCCCCTCTTCCTAGCCAATACGCCAAGCTAATTATTTGATGTCTCTGCTCTTGATTTCCTCAACTGTAAAAGAGATTAGGAATGCATATTGCATAGGGTGTCGATGAGAATTAACCAAGATGTTGTCTGTAAGGCACCTGGCCCAGCCACACTCATTCACACTGGGGTGTCTTTGACAGATAACCACCTCCCCATGGAACTAACTCATTCTCACCCTCTGTAAGTCTCAAGTTCACAAAACATTTTTTCTCCCTCAGAGTTTACATTCTTCACAAAGCCATTTCCTGTTAGTCCTGACCGAAAGAGGTGGCCTCAGGAATTTCCCAGTGTCGGATCCTGTGTGACAGTCCTATTTAATCAGTCAATTTTGTAAGGAATTGGGGCAGTGGGTAGTGTCGCCTGTTGTGGCAGTACAGGTTGGCAGCATCCAAGGTAGTGAGGGCGAGGGAGGCGGGCAGGGCAGCGAAGGTTCTTTGGTGGTTGGTTTTCAGTTTTCCTGAGTGAGCAGGGTGCCTTGGAACCGGGTGGATTCCGCCATCCTGTTATGAAGTGGCTATTCTGGGAAAGTAACCCTGAGCAAGGAGAATCCAGCGTGAGGTTGGGAGGCCAGACGGACAAGTGCTATTCTGGGCCCTGGAGCACAGGAAGGATATGAGGAAAAGACTTTCAGAAAATAGGATGACAGCTCAGTGGGACCGAAGGTTGGAGGGCTCAGCCTGTACTGTAAGTGTAAAGAATCTTGGAAAAGTACAGACAGGAGGGGGAGAACCAAGGGCATAGACAGACTCTACAAAATAGTTCCAAGGAAACAATGCAAAGCTGTGGGAGATTCATTGTCAGGCCTGCTACAGAAAGAGGGAACATTGGGCTGAAGGGTAGGAAGGGCCTGGAGATGCCATCTCAGGGGACACGTGTACCTCTTTCTTTTAAAGAGGCTCATCTCCTGGAACAGGTGAGGCAGTATCTGCATCTGCTCTACATGTACACAGAGTTAGCAGTGGGAAATTTAATAACTAGGTGAAGACCCTTGCTGTCACCCAGAAACATCTTCTCAACCTGCTAGTAATGGTACTTGAAATTCTGCTCTCAGACATAATTCCTTTGGGTTAATCATTGCTTCCTTCAACCACCATCCACCATTCCTCCACCAACAGAGAGCCCCAGAAAGGTTAATCCATTAATCCGGAACACCTCTCGGATTGAATTGGGACTGTAGGACGTTTCACAGATGATGAAACCTGAAGCACAGAGAAGCTAAGGTTGCCCAAAGTCACACATTTGGGACAGGGTGAATCTGCGCCTGAAATTCAAGTCATTCCATGTCTTGGTCCATGGGAAAAACACCCAGGAGGGCAGGTACCTTCTGCAACCTGGGCAGGCGAAGATGTTGACAAGGACTGGGTGTGTGTGGGAGAGGCGGGGAAAGGCAGGGGAACCAAAGTTAAATGGAGGTGCTCGAGGCTGACGCTGAGCAGTGGGGAGGGGAGGAGCTCCTCCCGCATTCAGTGAGTTGCTCCTGTCCTTTCTCTTAGTGCATGGCCTTGTTTTCCATGTTCTCCCATACGTAAGCCCCTCAGTGGCTCAGACGCTGACTTTGAGAGGACCCTGCATCAGAGGCTGAGCACGTTTTGTACGTGTGCTGATGGGAACCTCCTGCGCGCCAGACACGCCAAGGGAGATGGGGGCAGAGTGGCCACAGCGAGACCTCACCCATCTCCACTCGGGAGACTTTGTTGCAAGTTGTGGACACACACTGCCTGCCCTCTGGCTGAGCTCGGCCCCAGACCAACAAGAGTCCTCAGCATGTCAGCTCTGGTCCTCTGTGTCCCAAAGTAAGAAATGGCAGGAAAGGATACAAAGCATCTGGTCCTGGTGTCCTTGAAGGAGCAGTTCTCATACAACAAGCATTGCCCCGGGGGAGGAGGAGATAGGTGGCTTTCAGTGTCCCTTTCTCTCCCCTCCCTCCCAGGCTCCCACCACACATTCCCTCAACCTGTTGTTGAAATTGTTTCCAGGAATTGTGTGGGAGACACAGGATCTTTTTCTTTTGGAGCCATAGTTTGCTTTTTCAATACCCATGGCTCAGTGAAAAAGAGCAAGAATTTGTGGGCAGATAGACCTGCATCGGAATCTGTCTGGCTGCTTTGTCTCTGCAGCCTTATGGGAATTTCTTTCCTGTCTTTGAGCTGGACTTTCCTCCTCCGTGCAGAAGGGATAACAGGACTTAGCAAGTGATGCTGATAAGGATTGAGATCATGGATGTAAAAACCTGTATCCTCTTGCCTGCCACATACGAGGCTCTTGATAAATGATAGCTTAGCAATCAAAATTACTAGGAACAAGTAAATCGATCTATAATAAATATATATAAATAATATATATATGATAACTTCTAGTATACTATCCTCTTGCCTACCTTTCAGCAAATTCTGTCAAAATGCAGAGTTGCCACGCTTTTCCAGGTCAAAACAGACTCATTATTGAAACGTTTCTAACAAAGGTGAGCGCTGATGTTGGTTCGTTTTGTAATAGGAAATAGCTGGTTGCATATCTCAGAGTTCAAAAGGCTAAAACAGACCAGATTTTTGCTTTAGAAAAGTTTCTTCTTTACTTAGTAACATGTTTCCCTTTGATTCTCACAGTAGGCTGTTCTGTGTGAGAATGTTGGAGAGGAAACCTCAACGCTAAGAAATTCAGGCTAGGAGTCTGGGCTGCCGACTGAGATTTGTATCACAGGAAGCACACTGGAACAATAGCTTTATGATATTAGCTTCCACGCTGGGCCGAGAACAGAACACACTGACGGGAACATCGGTGGAAATACCACTTGATGGTCTTAAATGCTCTTTCAAGATGAGCTCTGCAAACGGTGACCAGATGAGGGTCACTTCTGCATTCGCAGGACACTGAACAACTGGAAATATGCAAAATTGGCTTTTCACCCTAAAATGGATTTTTTTACTTCCCCACATGCATATGTGGTGAAATAAAATTCCTTTTCCACGAGAGATGGGGGTTCATGTCAAGCAAGGTTTCTAAAGAGAATTGTCAGGTTGATTACTGATTCATTGGCGTTTGCTTAGTGAAGACATCAGTCTTAATAAGAGATTCTGATTTCCTGATCTTTAGACTATTCAGGAAAAGATGTTCAAATGTGCGACAAGACATTTTAAAGTTTTTACCGTGACCTGTTCATGCAGGAGGAGTGGAACCATGGGGGGAAGTAGTGGAGGCAGACGTGGCTTCTGGTGGCTTCTTGGGATCACTTTCAGGCTTGTTTTCCTAGGTTTTCACCCCCTACTTTTTTACTGCCTGCCCGCTCGCCCCTCCCCGCACCTCATTCACCCTCCAAACCAAGACCTTTTTCTGTCCTGTTTGGAGTGGAGCTGATAAGCTGATTCAGGCTAGGATGTTAATATCTAGGAGTAGCTAATGGATAATCTCTTCTAGAGATACTGACCTTGTGTAGATCACTTCCTTAAGACTTAAACTGAAGAAGGATCTGGTCAGTCAGTAGGTATCTGCTAATCCCAGTCCTGTCCTACGGCTCATGAAGGTTAATTCGGAGAGGAAAGATAGGCTAGTAAGTTAGGGAACAAACACAGGACTGAATCTCTAAGGGTGAACTTCCAAGGCCACTTGGGGAGGCCAGAGATAACAGGTGAAACCAATACCTTCTGCCAAAATGTGAGGGTAGCCCGGGCCTGCTCCCTGGTAATGGTGGCGTTTACAGGTGTGGCTAATGATCCAGTAAGGGAACCAAAAATAATTTCCTTGTGGCAACGCAGACTGCTCTTGCAGTCTGTACCCCCACGAATTGGGGGTGGGGCGTCTGTAGCCCTGCGAGAGCTGGAAGAGAGAAATCAGTCTAAAAGGAATGAGAACTAAGTCGGGGAGTGTCTGCCAAGCACATCTGAACCAGGAAGATCTCAGCAGGATGGCTTTTATACGAAGAGTCAGAGCAGTGCTGGGACCTCTCGGAGAAGGAAAGAAAGAGGGAGGACGGTCCTGGTGGAGTAAACGTGCACCCTGACCAACAGCAGTGCCTTCGGACAGCCTGGTCTGGAGCGTGTGCCCTGCCACCCTGCCACTCACCCCAGACGCCCAGCTCCTGCTGCCCGAGGGCCTGCCCCACATGGGTGGTGCTGCCTGAAGGAAATGAGTGGTGCTCCGGAAAAAGTGCTCCGAAACCTCAGCCCGCGCACATCCTGGCTGTGGGGAGTCATCAAAGCCTGTTTACAGGGGCTATTTTTAGCATTAAAGGATCTTGTTGTGCTCCTTGGGCTGCGGGGCTTCAGCTCAGCAAAGTGCCTCTGATTGTGGTGACCTGCACTCCTCTTTGGGGTCAGACTGAAGGGTCTTGGGAAGCAAGTAACTGAGACTGAAAACCCAAGGCCATTTGAAGACGCCCGTGGGCAGCGTGTTGAGCGCCTGTGGGAGTGCTCTTTATCGGGCACCCGCACTGCAGTGTGTCTTGGTCTCCACCAGCACTGTCCAGTCCGTGGGGGAAAGGGTTACTCTCACACCTCTCCACACCCTGGTACTCCCTAGGACAAGACTGAGCACAGAGTAAGTGACACTTGGCGGCAGATACCTAATTTCCTGCTTTGCAACTAGCCCAGGGCAGACATATACGTAATAGGGGCATAATAAGTGCACAGTTAATTTCCCTGGTGCCTAACACTGAGTCGGAGATTGGTGATGCGTTAGGGAAACGCACATGCTCGCAGGAAAGAGCGAGAAAAGGCAGCGGAGTCTTCAGCCGAGAGTGATGTTCATGACCCCTGGCCTCTTGCATGAAAGTCTGCCTCTATCCCACAGTCTTCACCCTCAGCTCCAGCTGACAGGGAGCCGGCCAGGTTCCTTCAGAAGCCCCCAGAGGATCAGCAGGTGCTGTGGGAGCAAACAGTCCCACAGAGGAAAGAGGCCCGGCTGTCCCCAGGGGCCCGGCCTGCTGGCTTCCTGGTCCTCCATCCATTGTGACTTCGGTTCCAAGACGTTCTGTTTCCATTCATGGCCCCCCAAGTGCCCCTCTCTCTCCTCCCCCATCCCGCAGAGGCCAGCTGGCCAGCTGCTGTAGCTAATTTCGCCACCTCGTGGAGGCGAGTGTCCTGGGCATGGATGGAAACCAGTTGAGCTCCGTCAGAACTGTTAAAAACAGGAAATTTTAAGCAGAACTATTTCCTCTGGGCCTAGTTAACTCAAATAAGGTTGTCTTGGGATTATTCCAGATTTTGAAGTCAGTGTTGCCACTGAGATCAAAGAAATTAAAGAGAGAAAAAAAAACACCTCCTTCATAGGCCAGAAATCACAGGGCTGGCCTCTGCCGTCTGGAGGAGGTGGCCACCTATCTGGTGTGACTTACATGGTGCTGAAAGCCTCTCCTCACCCACCCCCAAATGGGTCACCCCCTGCCAAAACGGGCTGATTCCCCCAGCTTCGGGGGTCACTCGCAGGGCCTTGAATCAAGGTGGCGATTCTTCGTCTGTGGTCCCGGGGCCAGCAGCTCCAACATCACCGGAGAGCTTCTAGGGAAGCAGATTTTCAGGCCCGACTGGAGGCCTCCTGGGTCAGAACCCTGGGGACGGAGCCCGCTGAGGGCCTCATGCGGTGGGAGGGACTGTGCAGGCTCCCCACTTAGAAAGATGCTGGGCCTCGTTTAATTTTTCAACAAGAGGCCCCACATTTTCACTTTGCACTGAGGCCTCCAAATTACCTAGCAGTCCTGAGCCCAACAATCCTTATTTTAGGAAGCCCTGAAGGTGATTCGGGTTCGTGCTCTGATCGGAAAGCACGGAGTTCGGTCATCGTCTTCCTGAAGCCTCTGTGCCAGTGTAGACCTTAACTGACAGCCTAACAGTGTCAGGGACACCGCCCTCACCTGGCCTCCAGTTCGTTGCCATCAGATTAGCTGACTAGTTAGCTGGCAGTCACCAAGTGAGCAGGGGTCAAGTGTGGGTATGTGTGCGGTGTAAGGCCATTCCCACATGGTCTCCCTTCCTATCGGCTAGCTTCCTGCACCAGAGTATGGAGAGGAAAGAATGTCCCTCCTTTTGTTCCATGATTTCAGCAAAACAGAGGGGAAGCCACCAGGATACTGCTCTGTAGGGCCCACTCTCGACTCTAAAGCAGTTCTCAACCTGTGGGTCATGACCCCTTTGGGGGTCGAACGACCCTTTCACGGGGGTCACCTAAATACATCCTGCATATCAGATATTCACATTATGATTCATAACAGTAGCAAAATTATAGTTATGAAGTAGCAACGAAAATAATTTTTTGGTTGGGGGGTCACCACACCATGAGGAACTATATTAAAAGGTCTTGGCATTAGGAAGGTTGAAAACCACTGCTCTAAAGGCTGGCCTGTCCCCAGACGGGCCTGTTCTAGTCCTCTGTAGAAATAGCACAGCATCTGTGACTTGGGCACGTTCACTGACCCTGTGTGCTCATCACAGGCCCCCTGTTTGGGCACGTGGCAGACACTGAGATGGTTGGCTGTGTGATTTTCCAGAAAAGCCCCACTCCATGCCTGTGTGCCATGCCTGGCAGATAGCCATCTATGCCAGTCACATCTGTGTCAACACCACATTCATGCAAGCCATTCAACCGCTCTCTCTTTCCAGTTTGCTCTGAAAATGAGTCTGAAGCTGAGGCTGACCAGCAGATGGACAACCTGTACCTAAAGGCCTTGGAGGGTTTCATCGCCGTGGTGACCCAGGATGGTGACATGATCTTCCTGTCGGAAAACATCAGCAAGTTCATGGGACTCACACAGGTGACCGCCCACCTCTGGCTCTTCCACAAAGGGGAAATGTTTCTATTTGGGGGTAGAAATTGGTGGAAGGTTCTGATCACATCCCTCCTGACCTGTCCCTGCACATACCTCCTCTTCCCCCGCCCCTCTGATCCCCAACCACAGCCTCAGAACCACACTTTCGCTCCCTGGCCTTGGGTTTGGCATTGCTGAAGGCCATCCTGGTGGTCAGATCTGCTGACTAGGCTAACAGGCCAGCTCTCGTGAATCAAGTCTCTGACATCAAGGGCGGTCCTGTTACATCCGTCTATCTGTGGACTTCACACTGAGCTGGGAATCTGAGATCAGATTCGGTCTCTTCACTGTGTCCAAATCTAGAGGATGGCTCAGCTTCCTCTTGGACCCTTCTGCTTCAGTGTTAGGAATGCTGAAGTCCAGCCTTGTTTTTGAAACAGGTGGAGCTAACAGGACACAGCATCTTTGACTTTACTCATCCCTGTGACCATGAGGAGATCCGCGAGAACCTGAGTCTCAAAGATGGTAAGGTCTTCTTTATTGTGTGTTTCCTCCCTTCTTATGCCCCCGGGAGGGGATCTGTATTCCCTTTGTATAGGAATGTAGGAGAAATGCATCATGAGTATCATGGTCCATAAAAAAACAACATGCAACACACTCCAGAAGAGCCTGTGAGAGATCAAGGGCACACAAAGGACCTGATACTCAGAAGTCTCCAAGGCAACCAGACTCCTTACCTGGCAGCCCAAGGCTCCCCAAAGTGCAGAAGTGGGAGCTGCTGGAGTGATGCTGAAGTGGCATAGCATCACTCTTCCCAATTCTGTTGGTTAAAGCGAGTTACAGTCCAGCCCCGAGTCAGAGTGGGAGGGGGCTACACAGCTGAGAATATCAGGAGGCTGGCTCATTGGGGCCACTTTTGGAGACTTGCTACCCTGGAGCCAAAGACTAAATCTGGTCCCCTGTGAAGATGTAGGACAGGTAGATTTTGATGGAGAAGAAATTTAAAAGGTTTAATGTATTGCACTCTACCTGTGGGGCACCCAGTAGGTGCTGGTGGGTGGGAGAGCCCATACAAGCAGAAAGCACTTTGCAATGGCAGTTGGAATTGCTGCTTCATCTCATATAAATGGAGACATTCAAGCAAAGATTTGAACGGGGATATTATCAATACTTAGGCTTTGGTCCAATCTGAACTTGACATTGATTACAGCCCTGGGCAGATTCTGGCCATGTCTAAACATTACCTTTAACAACTCTCACCTGTCACTGCCATGATGAGTGCTTGTCCAACCTGAATAACAGGGGAGTGGTACTACGCCTGCAGAGTTTGGCTGCTGTTACTGTACACTCTGCAAAAGCAGACATTTTATTGGCCCACTTCCACCCTTGTTATAGACTGAGCTTATAGCCCAGGCCTGCAAAATGCAGAATTTCAACCACTCCCACATCCCACCCACCCACCCACTCTCATACAGCCCCCTCCTCTCCACCTGAAGACCTCAGACCACCGAGCTCCTAGAGCACACAGCCTGGAGAGCACTCCATGGGTTGTTCCATGTCTTACCTGCACTGTGAGAACTTCCTTTCTGGTTCTATGGGGAAGGGGATACCAGACTCTGAATCTCTTCCTAAAGCAGGCATTTGAAGTCTGAGAAAACCAGTCTCTTTTATATCCTCTGCTCCAGAAACCCATTGGTCCTTGGGTTCTCAGTCTCTAGTCTCTGTCTGACCATGTGACCTGAACCAAGTCCCTTCGTTACTCGGTTCTTTGGAAGCTTTCTTTTAAAATTGGCAGCATTGAACCAGGCAAAGTCTAGGACCTTCAGCTCTCTAGTGCCATGATTCAGAACATGATCCTAGTCTATTTATCTAAGTAAACTTTAGGTCTCTTGGTCCACGTATCCAGGACTTGGAATCAAACTCAGTAAATTAGCAAGCAGATCCTTATTGAAGATGCCGGCCCGAGTGGACTCATAATCTGAAAGCAAAGGGTTAGTCTGAGCACCAAGAGGAAGATAAGACCAGGAGGCAGATTGTGAAAAACTTTGAAGGCCAGGTGGAGGGCCTCGAACTTTATCCTACAGACAGCGGGGAGCTATTGAAGGGTTTTGAGCAGGGGTGGAGTAATCTGATTGGAGCTGTGTTTAGAAAGATTAATCAAATGGTAGACTGGCAAGAATCCAAAGGAGGCCACGGGATTAATAACCCAAGCTACAGCCACACTCATCTCCAGCAGTTGAGCTGGTTTTGGTGGTGGACCAGGCCCCAAGATATAAGAACAGCTCATGCTATGCCAACCCCACCTATGAAAATTAAAATTGTAGGAAACATCATTAAGTATGGAAGGCATGGTTTTGTTATTCTTTCTTTTTTTAAAAAAATCCACCAAATTGGTCCATTACTTAGTGGGTTCTCCTGGGGATGTGTAAGATAGAATCAAAGGTGACACATTCACTGGACACACCGATCTTTGGGGACATGACAGTCAAATAAATTACAGCTCTCTGGAGGTTTAGGTGCAGAGGCTGGTGGCTGTGCCTGGAGGGAGGAGTGTGAATATTTGAAACAAGGCTCTTACATGTTCTTGGCTGCTGGGCAGGGGGCAGGGGGCAGGGGGCAGAGGGGCCCCTTGGGGACCCAGGATCGGGATGGTGTGTAAGGCAGAATTTAGACATGGACAAGGGGACTCAGATGACACTTTCTGCATTTGTCACTTTGTTTTACAGAAAGTGGAGCAAGTTCTGAATGGGCAGGCTACTTGGAAACTCTAAGGAAGGAAGCTATATTGTTTGCCTTGGTGATTTATTTAATTCTGGCTGAGAAAGGATATCCATGTTGCGTTAATTCTCAGAGTGGACTTGCTCACCAAATTTCAGGAGATTTCTACCAGAGGTCTCCCTCGAGCTTGACATAAGTCAGTTGAGGGGGAAAGGTGATATCCCATTATCCTGAATGCAGCCATGGTTGGTGGAAAATACGGCACAGGAAGGTACAAATTCCTGTGGGACAGGAGTGTGTGAGGAACATTTCTAATCTGAGAGGCATATTCCCTTGGAGTCATTGTGGTCTCACCTAGACTATCCCTTGGAATTCCTTCCAGGGATCCTGCACTGGCCCCAGCAGAGATTTACTGAGATTGCGGCCAATAGTCATTGCCTTGCTGCTTTGAAGGGAGCACCCCCCACATGCTAGGTACAATGGAAAGAAAACAGTGTAACACCCCTACTCTTTAGGTGCTTGTACTCCAGTTGGGGGGCAAGCTGGAGATGAGAAGGCTTTAGTCCATAGGCCAAGATGGTCCTCAGCATTCATGGCAAGCTACAGGCTCTAAGAGAGCAGAGACTTGGGAAATATAAACAGGACATTGAACACGCAGCACTACAACCGGGTCCCTCTTCTGTATATAAATGAAAAGCTCAATGGTTCTGTCCACGCTTCCTCACCCAGGCTCTGGTTTTGGGAAGAAAAGCAAAGACATGTCCACAGAGCGGGATTTCTTCATGAGGATGAAGTGCACTGTCACCAACAGAGGCCGCACCGTCAACCTCAAGTCCGCCACCTGGAAGGTAGGCAACACCAGGCACGGGCTGAGCCCCAGATGCGCCCCACCCCATGCTCTCAGCCCCACACCTGACCCTCCACGGCTGGTCTCCAGGTTTTGCACTGCACCGGCCAGCTGAAGGTCTACAACAACTGCCCCCCTCACGGGGGTCTGTGCGGCTACAAGGAGCCCCTGCTCTCCTGCCTCATCATCATGTGCGAGCCCATCCAGCACCCGTCACACATGGACATCCCCCTGGACAGCAAGACCTTCCTGAGCCGCCACAGCATGGACATGAAGTTCACCTACTGCGACGACAAGTAGGGCCCAGGAGTGTGTGCTGCGGGCAGAGTGTCTTACGTGTGTGTGTGTGTGTGTGTGTGTGTGTGTGTGTGGTGTGTTAGTTGTGCCAGTGATAAAAGCATGGGTCTGGGGCATAAATGTTGTATTGTTGGTGCCAGCTTGTGGACCTGGGTTACCATTTCACTCCATCCATGCAGCTAAGGGATGCCTAACACCATATTTGGCTGCCCCCCGTTGATTAGCACCAGGGTCTGACTGCAGAGCTGTGCTGGTGTGCAGCTCTGTTGTCATTGTTGATCATTACGATGTGTATATCCCTCCGCATATGTATGTGTCAGGCTCCTGAGGACATTTCCAGGTCAGTCTGCTTCCTCAGGAGATGAGTGTTAAGAGGTCTCCATCAGTACCCCCAATTCAGGTGCCAGCTGGGAGCCCGGGCTCTGCCCCACGGCCGCATGTTCTGCACGTATTCTCTTCCATTCCTGAGCTCTTCCTTCAGCCTTCACTCCTTCTGTGTCACCTCTACTCTGGCCAGTGTCCAGCCTAGTTTTAAAGGCTTTTCGATAAAGAGACCTAAACCAGACTCTCATCCTCCAAACCAGGCCCAACTGGAAATTCTCTTATCCACACGGCATCCAGGGGTATCTAGCTCTCTTGGTGGGTGGGGCCCGACTTTCCAGGCCAGGCTGTTTCTTTCCCCTGATTCTAGACTAACCTGATGTTGGCTGGCACACCTTAGAATTGGCCAACCCTCTGGGACAATTTAAAAATGTTTGTAACAGCATCCTTGAGTCATTCCTGTCCCCCGGTTCTGGCCGTCATGGTGCCGGGACTCACAGCTCTTGGAGTTGGTGGGAATGATATCATTAGAAAGAAGCGCTCTCACCTCAGAGGGAGAAAATGCCATGTATGAAGACTTTAGCCCTGGCGCTGACACCTTCAGCATTAATTATAGTTGTTAGCACTGTTACTATTATAACAATGATGATTAGAGGGAAAGACTTCTCCAAAGGCAGGCACCAAGAAATCCATGTGTGTAAGTCTATTTAGCAGTCTTTGTATTCACATGAACGTTCTTGGCAGAACACAGTTTTGTAACATGCACCCCTCTGTGTAGTCTTCTGAGATCACAAGGGACATCCCGCTGCAGAGCTCACGTCTGGCCTCAGACGAGCTCCCCTGAGGAGCAGCGTAGCACCGTGGACAGTGACAGCTGCGTGCAGCCCTGTGAGGGGGCAGCATGTCCCCACTGTCGCCCATCCACACGGGGAAAACCCTGCTGTCCTAGAAAAGAGCTTGTCATGCCTAGATAATAGAAAAGAGAAATTTTTTTTTAGCTTAAGATTTTGATTGTTGTTACGATGAAGGAAAAGAACCCTCTGGAAAAGGTAATTTGAAGTTATTCTTTATTCATTATCTTGTTCTGACTGTGTTTCAGGTCATTTCCTGAAAGCACGCAGCCTTTGGATAAAAGAGGAGGGGGAACATGAGGAATAGCGGGGGTGAGAGTGATTGAAGAGGAAAGGAACACAGCCCTGGTTAGCCGGGTTCAGGGCTGGCAGGCCGAGGCTGCACTGGCTGGAATGGATCTGTGGTTCAGGGCTGTGAGACTCGGAGTGTGGAGGCGATACTGCATGAGCATCCTGTTGGACACATTGCACTTGCCTTTCACGAAACCTAATGACATGTCCCACGCTCTGAATTCAGGGTGCTGGAGAGAGGGTGCAGAGGTATCTGAAGACCTGGAATGCTGTGCTACACAGAAGTTGTGTTTAACCGATTAGCAGCTTAGTTAGCAAGGGCACAGACGTGGCTTAGACAATTTATAAAGTGGCTATTTTAGGTCCTTAATCCCTAAGTATTATTTCTGGATTGCTTTGATGAGGACTGGTATTTTTTAGTTTTGGGAGCTTGTTTTGTTTTCATTGTTTGTATTGGGATGGGGGAAAGCATGTTTGTAGTCTCTCTTTCCCTTCCCCCCCCCCTCATTTTCCTTAATATCCTTCCAAGATCAATGTTTCAAAAACTAACATTTGCAAATGATAGCTAATGGGGGAAGGGGGTGATTTCCCATTTTAATCATGGAATGCACTAGTTTGGTGGCATCTGACACACACAAAGGGCTATGATTTCCCACAAAGGGATTTTTTTCCCGTAAGGAAAATTAGAAAGAATCTGATGAAAATGTAAGTCAATCCAAATCCACAAAATCACTTTTGAGACCATTAGGTACTTCTTAGATGTATTAAGATCATAGGGCTAATCAAACAAAGGGTCTTAGAGGAAAAAAAAAGAAGAAGAAGAATAGAGAGGAAAAGGGGAAGAGAAATTTTAAAAGAGGCAAGAAAATAGGATTCTAAACTTGTGTTTAACTCTCAAGTTTCCAATATCAACTCACGCTGAAACCATCTGAAATTGAGTGAAGGAATATATGTCAAATGCGTTTATGGATATATAGTCGACTGCTCTAGACAGGGAGAGTCAGGTTGAGTCACAAAGTTAAGGAAGAAGAATGTCCCAGTCGTCAATATAACTGATGATCTCATCTTTGTTTATACTCCATTTCCTAAAATACTGAGCAACCAATTAATAAACTCTTATTTATTGAGCATCTACTCTGCATATAACCCTGTGCCAGATACTTTTATATTAAAGAAGTAAAAGAGCCCTGACTGGTTTGGCTCAGTGGATAGAGCGTCGGCCTGCAGACTCAAGGGTCCCAGGTTCGATTCCAGTCAAGGGCGTGTGCCTGGGTTACGGCACATCCCCAGTAGGAGGTGTGCAGGAGGCAGCTGATCGATGTTTCCTTCTCATCGATGTTTCTAACTCTCTATCCCTCTCCCTTCCTCTCTGTAAAAAATCAATAAAATATATTTTAAAATAAAATAAAAAATAAAGAAGTAAAAGAGGTGGTCCCTGACCTTGAAGAGTTTACAGTTTGATGCACGAGCAACTTGATGAAACCACAGTGAACTGTACAAACTAGAGCATTCCATTCACCCAGAAGGAAGACAAAAATGTGTTCCCAAGCAGTTTAAATTGGGTTGCTTTTTCAATTCAGGTGGAGTTTCCCTCTAGTGGTCAAAGAGAATAACTGGAAGCCAAGTCAAGGAGGGCACAGCAAAATCTGTATTTTACATAATCCTACTGTGATTTTGTCAATTTTATGAGTCTCCCTATACCTTAGAAGTAAATTATAAAAGAAAATTATTTGGAGAGGACCCATATTACTGAGAATGGAATGGACATAAGGCATCAAAAGTACAGTAAAAAATTGAAAGTAACAAAGAGGGTCATATAATCTTTATAAGCAGAGCTTGAGGGCAGTCCTGTTTTGTTATTGAATTAAGGCAGCATAGGCATAATAATATCATAAGCATAATAAGTT
The DNA here is from genome assembly GCA_004026665.1 of Murina feae. Lineage (NCBI taxonomy): Eukaryota > Metazoa > Chordata > Mammalia > Chiroptera > Vespertilionidae > Murina > Murina feae. Next base: position 67,937 of record PVJC01001380.1, read on the forward strand.
TAATAAGTCAAGATGCCTGCATTTTTAATTTATGAGTTTTTTATATGAAGTGAGAATAGCAAAGATAATAATAGTGAAGATAATGCAGAGAATGTCAACAAAGACAATTAGAGTCATGAGTTATAAAATAGATACACATCAAACACCTGGAAGGCAAAAATATTGAAGTCTAGGAAGAAAATAGTTTGCTGATTCAGGAAAATTAATAGTCAAAGACTATATACTTTTGTGCATATTGAGAAACATTTAATAAATTGTTTTGTTTTACTTTTTTAAGAGGATGAGTGGCATCTTTAAATTCAAGGTGATCTTTTCAAATCAATATATTACATGCCATTTGTTTAGTTTAATATATAGTGTATTCTAAATATTTTTGCCTTTTCTCTAGTTAGCTTTTCTCTACACATCTTACACAAGAGAATATAGTGTGTTTCTTTAAATCCCTGAGTTAGAAGAAACTTTAAATGCTCCCCTGTGCATCTGTGTCTCCTGCAAATGACAAACTCTTTTTTTTTTTAATGACAAAGTCTTGAAATCAGCCTAACAGAGTCTGAGCATATACATATGAGAAGTGTGCAAGTGTTACCTGTCTAATGTAATCTGCTTGAGATACTCCCTGACAGGGTCAGCCCTACAAATTCTCTTTGGAATTTATTTCAAAGTTTACTAGACCTCACAATTTAAAAGCTATTCCTCCTACATGCTCTGGTTCTTTCTTGCTATAATTCAAGGCAAATTCAAGGCAAATGTCCTCTAACTGTGTGTGGGCTCTAAGGCAATGAAAGGCAGCCTCAACATTTGGTGGTGCTCAGAGCAGGGTCAATCCAGGCTTGAGCCAGGCGACCTTTCTAGGAATAAATTAACCCGGCCGGGGACACATCACAGGGACAGGATGGAAACTGATTACCCACTGACTACAGCGCTGGCTATATACATGTCACCAGATTGGGTCATACTTGAGGAAAGCACAAGGCTGAAAGTACTGTTGTTTAAAACAAACAAAAAATCTGGATAAAAATATATTAAAACAGAAGGCATTTGAAATCTGAGCTAGTGAGTAGTCTGGATATGAGGATATGCCATATCAAAGCCGATACTCACATATAAAAACCAAAATGGGGCGAATCAAGTCTAAGAGAGACCATTACCCAAAGGGTGAGGGGCGGGGGTGGGAGGAGGGGGAACAGGCAGCGACTTTAATAGAAGTGTGGTTTATTAGCAAGTACATTCTTTGAAAAATGAATAGGTGGTTCTAAAGAACTTAAAACTTTTATCCTCTTTAATAGTTTCAAAACTCTAACCCATCTGGTTTACATGATTATTTTACTTAGCAAATGCTTTACTTGTGTGGAGAACTGGGTTTAAAACTGCAGCCAGACCTTTGACTCCAGGCAGTGGCTCCCAGAGTCGGAGTCGGGGCGCTTGCTGCTGCGTCCCACGGGGACGGGCCCCTGGCAGTGTCACTGGGAAGAGCAGCCACCGCCTTCTTCCTAGTGGGTCTCTCCTGCCTCTAGAGGCACTGACGCTGTGGCTGAGAGAATGATTTTCCACCACCTCTCGGTCACACGTAGTCCGTGTTGGAAGGAGCCGCTGATCATTTTTAAGGGGAAAGGGCCATTGAAGAGCAATGAATCCCTGTCATTTGGCCTTGCGAAGGCATGACTATCTGATTCTGAAATCCAGCCCCAGCTGGTTGGAACCTTGTATTTACTTGGGGTAACGTGAACTTCAGAATTCAACAACCGTTCTTTCCTCTCTATTTTCTTTTCTCTTTTTCTTCTTTCTTCCTCTGACTCCCACAGTTGCCTACGTCTGCATCTCCCTCCCAACCTCCCCCGGATCTGTTTCTTTTTCCATTTTATTATTAGAGGGTGACCTTCTCACTTATGAAATCTAGTAGGTTGATTTTTATATTTCCTTCTTCTCTAAAAACAGAACAGCCCTACTGAGTCGACTTCTCCCTTAGTGAACCCCAGGGGCTCTTAATTAGACAGAAAAAAAAATAGTTTCCCCGCTCCCAGCGGACACAACAGATGAAACTTGTTATCATAGCTCCGGAGGCTTCTCTGGGGGGGGGGGGGAGAGAATTAGCCGGGAAGGGCCTTCTGTGCACAGGAGCCCGACCCTATAAACAACCCAGGTTCATTACCCTCCCCATGGCGTCTGCGTGCCTACAGATGGAGGCGAATGACCATTAGCTTTAAGTTGGGGTTTCCTGGCTTTGTGAAGCCTGACAACTTGAATGTTTGTCAATTGTGTTGGGGGTATGTGCGTATTTCCCAGTTTTTATAGTCTGTTTGAAGGAATGAAGAAAGAGACATTAAATATTTGTTTTAGCTGACAAGATAAATGAAGGCTGCTACTGGGAAGATAGCTGGCCCTTCTGAAATCTAGGTTTGTTTGTCCACTTCCAAAACATGCCCATTGTGTGTTTTGAATGGATGGTACATTAATTCAATTAAACATATTTTATTATGAGGCAGATCATAACAAACATTCACGTTGAACATTTTTATTTAAAGATTCTAATCTTGAAAGAAAGCTGAATTTCTTCAGGGACTAGAATCAAATCTTTTCCAGAAGAGCCTCATTTTTGAGAGTCTCTCTAAAATTCTAGACCTGTCCAGGAAACGAGGTGGCTTATCAGGCACATCTATGTCAGCAGGAACCCCAGGCTAAGCTTTAGAGAGGCACTGAGCAACAGAGCAAAGAGATGTGGTGGTAGGAAAGGAGGGGCCAGCATTGTTCCGCCTCCTCATTCCCCTAGTCTCCACCGCGGCTAAGGTGCCACGTTGGGTGCCAGCCCTGGGGAAAGGGTGACAAGGGACATGCCCATTGCTGATGAGTTCAGAGATTCTCAGAGGGGACAGACCCTCCTGGTGTGTGACCAGCTGGCTGGTGCAAATGAGCTCCTGGCATCTTCCTGGAGAGACCTCCCCTGGGCTGAAGCAGCTAAGACCCAACCTCCTCAGGCCTGTTCAGCTGTCCCTTGTCGGACACAGGCTTTAACCCCCAGTCTCACCTGGCAGAAAACTTGCCTCTTCTCTGCCCACATCAACACTAGACATGCCTTCCAGAAAGGGTGGATTGAATATCTCGAGGGTTTCTGTTGGAGGTCAGGGGGGCGGGGAGGAGTATGTGTGTGTGTAACAGCCTGCATTAAGGTAGTTCATCCTGTTCTAGGAGGAAAAGTAGAGAAAAATGGTGCCCAGATTCCTTAGCAGTACTGGGGCAGGCAGTGCTCTGGTTCAGGTCCTAAGAGAGAATCCACTGGTCAGCTACTCAGGTATATGCCCATATATGGAAAGCCAAAGAAGAAAGTGGTCCCTGAGTTCCAGGGTTGACAGCCTAGGTGGGATGTGGAGAGACAAATGCATAATTCTCTGTGACGCTGTGTTTGCCTGTATGGACTCCAATGAGGAGACATTGGTGAGGCGTCCATGGAGAAGGTGAGGCCTTGAGCTGGCCCCGTAATAGTAAGGAGTTAGAGAAGAGGGGAAAAGAAATGCATCAAGGTTCTGCAGCAAGAATGAGTTCACCAGAGTGGGGAGCTCTGAAGAGAGGGGTCCACCAGGGCAAAGGGTACAGGACATGCTGAAGGCTAATTGAAAATCAAGTTGCATGGGAGATGGAAACTAGAAATTAGGCAGAGTTTATTTACTCCTGATGTGGTTGGAAATGGGTTAAGCTGTAGCTGCTTAACCAGGGGACTGGCTGGATGCAGGTAATATTGTATGATGATTTATTCTGGCAGATGTGTGCAGACCCCTTTGGAAAGGAGAGCCAAGATACTGTTCCTGCTTTCCTGTTCATAGTATTAATCTCCAACACAGGTGATAAATGATGGAGCCAGACCTAAGAGCCAGCATCACTTCTCATTTGTGATCGGCCAAATTAATGAGACAATGAGCCCATTAGAGAAAATGCGATAACAAAGATTAGGAAAAATAGTATTTAGGTATGACGTGGGGATGTGGCTAATCTGGTGGTTCTTGGACAGAACTGGTTTATTTAGATGACTCCACAGAGCTAAGGGTTAAGTGGTTCTTCGTGGTTCTCCATACTTGCCTTTTCTCTGTCTGCTTTGCATCAGAAACAGACACTTTACAGGGGGAAGCGAGGCACAGTTAGGACAGCCATGCCCGGTCCTGTTAGAGCCGCACGTTTATTGGAGAATGTAATGAGGAGGCACGTTTCTATGGCTGTGATTCTATATTCCTTCCTCTCTGTATCTCCTGCCCTTCTTCCATTCCATGAAATTGGAAGGGACAAGTAGAAGAACCCATGGAAGGCAGGCCCATGTCCAAGAGGAATGTGAGGTCACTGGGCAGGACAGGAGGAGAAGCACCCGGAGGAGTAAGCGGCAAGCACAGCTGGGGTTCTCCCTGCCCCAGGTGCAGCCTCACTCTGCGTTCACACACAGGCAAGGGTCACCTCCCTGCTGTTCCCCACTTGGGGCCACGTAGTTTTCACTTTTCATTTATAGCCCCCTCTCCTAGAATAAGTTTGACCTAGTAAATCAGGAGGCCCTGGTTTTCATTCCTGCCCTATCCTGGACACGTGTGGACATCGGCAAGTTGTCTACTATCCGTGGATCTCTATTCTCTCATCTGCAAAAACTGGGAGGTGGGGGTGAAAGCATGGTGTTGGAGACTGGACATATGTGTATAGTAGGGCTGGGGATTGGAGTCCTCTGAGGAGCTGCCTTTCCTCCCTCCCCAAACATGACTTCAGGAAGGGCAGGAAGAGTGGAGGTTGGGCAGGCCACAGCTGCAGGTTGACCACCGTGTGTTTTTTGCATGCATGAATGGTGTGACCAGGAAGCCTGTAGTGTTTTTATCTGAATGTGTGCATTTGCCTTACCTTGTGGATTTAGCTCCTTTAGCCCCTGCCCACATTCATATGGTTTCTCTTCCCCACATGCTTTTTTAAATTTTTCAGAATCACAGAACTGATTGGTTACCACCCAGAGGAGCTGCTCGGCCGCTCAGCCTACGAGTTCTACCATGCACTGGACTCAGAGAACATGACCAAAAGTCACCAGAACCGTAAGTTCCAGGAGTGTCCCATGTGCCTCCCTTGAATGGGGTGTGACTGATGAGGCAGGAGAAGACCTGGTCACCTCCCTTAGAGAACCACTGTCTTATGCAGCAGTAAGATGTACCCTCAGGATGGTTAGATTAGAATTTGTTTTTACATGTCCTGGACCAGAATCGAACCCCAGACCCTCCAGTCCTTGGGGTCGTTGCTCTATCCACTGAGCCAAACCAGGCAGGGTCAGGATAGAGATATGACAGCCTATATGACAATTTCATGCAACTTACACAATGGACCCTTCCTCCAGGGGACACACCCACACCAAGCCATGTGGCTTAGAGAGTAGAAGGTGGGCTGAACCCAGCCCCCATCTCTGCTGAGCACCTTTGCAGACTGAGTCCACAGTCTGCACAGCCTGTGGAAAAGCCCTGTAGAGGGTAACTTGAGACATGTAGTCACCTTGGGTTATGTGCTGTAGAAGTAAGGGCCCTCATTCAGAGAAGAAGAGGGCTGGGGAAGTGCAGAAAGGAGAGGATAGGGCACTAGAGTTGGACACCTTGAAGGAGAGGGGAGGATGAGACAGAAGGAAGGTAGCAGGGCCTTGATAGAAGTATTGAGGCAGGCCCTGGTTGCTTAAGAGCTTGCTTGCAGGATCAAGAGAACTCAGTGGGAGGAGGCTGTCCAGCAACCCAGTGAGGCATGTGGAGACTGCTTTGCAGCCTGAAAGAACCCGAGGTAGACCTTTCTGCAGTGGACCTGCTCTATACCCACAGAGTCCACAGGCGACCTATGCAGTATTCGAAATATGTCCAGGGAAACTATGGAGTGGCATTAAATTGAAGTCGCTACGCTTGGCTAATGGTCACCATATTGGGCAGGGCAGTTCTAGTGCATTCACCTGGCCATATCCCCAGCTCAGGCTTCCCATCTACAGGCAATCCAAGACGATTTTCTTGAGTCCATACAGCTCATCAACATGCAAGGACTCTGGGTTTATAACCCCACACTCAGTCACTGAGGAATGGTAGCAGTGATCCCTGCCCTAAGGAAAAAGGAGGGCTGTGGGCTCCAAGGGAGCCAGGTGGCTCATTCCTTTAGCCACAGTGTCTAGCACTAAATGAATGATAAACCCAAAGGCATAAACCATATTTGGAAAAGAATGCTTCAACGTAAGTGCAGACAGAGGTACCAAGACGATTATAGAAGGATTGAAAACGGGTAAGTCTGCGAAGATTCCCCCATGGCTCTGCAGGTCTTGAGCTCCCAGAATTCGCTGTGGCATGGCATGGCAAGGAAGAAGAGGGAAGTCTAGCTGTTTGCCCACTGTTTCTAAATCCACCCATCCATCCCAAGGTTAGGATTGCTGAAGTTTAGAGTGGTTACTCCATAAGCGGCATCTCATCACCATAATACTCTCTTACAGAGTGAGGTCTTGTCTTTCTATTTGGGTTTCTCTGCTGCTTCCTCGTGACTTTTGGGTTTGATCTGACAGTGAACAGGAGCCTTTATGATATCTCAGAAAAGTTTCTCAGCAAACAAACAAACAACCCAGACTCAGCCCCATTAATAGACCAGGGATGGGGGAGGCAGGTGGAGGTACCCTTGCGTGCCCAGCCCGCAGGGGTGGATGCGATCCAGCCCCAGCTCTGAAATTGCAGGCTGTGGTTCCTCATGCTTTTCTGCTCTGTGACTGTTCCTGACACTGGGACTCAGAGAACTGGGCCCTGGCCCAGCCCCTACAGGTTCCTCAGGGCCAGGCTTCCTGGACCTCCCCTCCTATAGATGTAAATCTGGGGGTGGGGGTGGTGGGGAAGTCCAGCTTTTCTCATCAGCCAAGGGTGAAGTCAACTCAAGGACGAATGTAAGTTTCTGGGAATTCTTGACGGACAGGATTATTCTTTATCTTCTGGATGGGAAAATAGAGGAAAGAAAACTATTTCCAAGATCAAAAAAAGATGACTTCTCTCTATGCATATAAGAAGGATTTTTTTAATCTTTTTTTTTTTTTTTAGAAAAGCTTTGATTCATTAAAAAAAAGAACTGGGATAAAAATTTGTCACAGCAGTTTTCTGCTGACTCCAGGGACAATATGGTGCTTTTTATTGAATCTGTGTATTTAAGCATCAGGCACACTTAAAGGTAATTCACAGTCCAGATGGAAATCACAGGCTCCTTCTTCGCCTGGTGGTAGCAAGTAAAGCAGCTCCGAGCTCAGAGGTCTGTACCCAGTCAGCAAGCCCAAGTCCAGCACCGGGAAATCTGCCTCTGCCTGTCTCCCTCTCCCTCTCTCCCTCTCTCCCTCTCTTTTGCTCTCTCTCTTCCCCCCTGCCCCCTCCCTCTCTCCTCGCTGGGTTTGTGCAAATATAATCGCACCACAGACCCACACTGATGCTGTGAAATAGCTGGAGGCCAGGTTTGAGGCTGGTCCACGTTGACACACCAGCACCCTGATGTCTTAGCCTGTGAATGCCCGCTTTTGAAATTGCTGGGGAAGCTCAGCCCTCAAACCAGATTCAGATAATTGAAAGCCATCATTTCCAAATGGATTAGTAATTTATACATTGTTAGTCTCTTGAGGGGAGGGGCTGGGGGGTTGGTTTCTCTTTGTTGTGTGAGCACATTATGTGCTCTTAGGAAAACAAGATTAAAGGTCATAAAAGGCCTATCTATCTACCAAGTAGCAGGCCCAGCACCGAGGCTGGCACTAATGAGCAGGTGATTAGAAGGCGGGCCTAATTACATTCTACTGACAGAGCAGGCCCTCGCCTGCAGTCGCTAGAAATGCAGTTAAAACCTTTGCTCACAGCAACGTTTCATCAAGAATAAGAGCCCTGAGTTTTGTCTGCATGAAGAGCCGTCTGAATAAGTTAACTGCAGCCCCTTGAAATTGTGCAAGAATCGTTTCACTGCCACGGGGGAACCTCAGTGTGAAGATAAAGTGAAGTCAGGAGAGGGCAGAGTTATTTCTTTAGCTGAGAGTCCAGCAATCCAGGACAGGAGCTGTTCACATGAGTGACTTTGGGGAAGAGGTGGCTTTTCCTACAGAGCATTTGTCAGTGACACTCAGTCCACATTCTCATACTTACTAAGGCAGATTCGGCCCTCAGTACACAGTTGTGGTAGCTAATAATGATTATTATCATTACTATAATTTTTATCGCATCCCATTTTGCAGGTGAAGAAACCAAAACCAAGAGAGATTATTCTTTTCCCCACGTGCCCAGGCTAGCAAGATCTCCTAGTCCTTCCCTTATGCCTCTTTCCAATTCTTTGTGATTTGGGGGTGTCTGAAGAATGAATTCCCAAGGAATAAAAGGAACTGGGCAGTTCAGGAAACTACCAGAAATTCTAACATTAAGTAGACTTTTGTTTAAAGGGAATTATTGATTCCTTTTTAATGGAAGCAGATAGAGCATTCTGGACTGGAGAGGAGGGCAGTCTGGGATGTGGGACCCCTTCCCTACTGTCTTTATACCATATGCACAAAAGTTAAATGAACATTTAGAACGACCTGGAATTGGAAAAATGTCTTAAGCACGCAGCCTCACTGGGCAGCTGGGAAGAGGAGTGGGAAGGTCTTATCATGGTTTTGAAGAGGCTGAGTGTAGGCTGTGTGTGTGTGGGGGGGGGCGGGACGGGATGGGGGGACGTCAGGCTGGAAAGCAGCCCTTACCTTTGCCTTTTCTGTGGGTCACACACCTTCTGTGGCCCTATGGTGGCAGGCCTGACAGATGACCTGGAACAATCAAGGATATTGTTTAAAAACTATTTATTCATAAGCTTTTAGTATTGGTAGTGGGTCTGCTCCGAAGGGCTACCCTGAGGATAGGCTTTCTCTACACTGCGTGCAAGTACCCACCCCCAACCTGGAGAGCTTGTCAGAGGAGGCTCCCCCTGGGCCCTGTGGGGGGCTCCCAGTCCTGGGGGAAAGTAGGGCAGAGCCAGTGGGTGAGCAGACTTGTCAAGGAACTGGCAATGGGCCACTTCCTTACATGGACAGCCTTGAACAAGTCATGTAAGCCCTCTGGCCCTCCTCTCCCACAATATTTAACACAAGAGTTGGGTGCCATGATCTGTAAGCTCCAGTCTTCATGGTCTGGTGCCTAGTCCTGCCCATTTCCCCAAAGACTGCCCTCCTGTGGGGTCTTCACCCCCCACCTCCCAAACCTCAGGTTCCCTTTCTCCTTCCATAGTGTGTACCAAGGGTCAGGTGGTGAGCGGCCAATACCGGATGCTGGCGAAGCACGGGGGCTACGTGTGGCTGGAGACACAGGGGACTGTCATCTACAACCCTCGCAACCTGCAGCCCCAGTGCATCATGTGTGTGAACTACGTCCTGAGGTGAGTGTGGGAGGGCCAGTGGGGCACGGGCTGTGAGCTCCCCACACTGAGGATGGCAGGACACGGAACGCCCAGCCTCTCCTCTCCGCAGGCTCTCTGCAAGCTCTCTGTGGTGCGGGTCCTTAGGACCCAGAGGACTTCCATGGATGATGCCGGAACAGTGGGTCACTTAGGACTTCCCTTTCCCAGTGCTTCTCTCCCCTTTCCCTAGTCTCTCATCTATGCCATGCCTCTGACCCACGTGGGGAGGCAGATAGAGAACAAAATCATTCCTTGATAAACATTTTGTGAATGTGGAAAAACAGGCGTGTTTTCCCACATTCACTCTGTAGCCCCAGGGAAGAGAGCTGAGTAAAGTCATTGCTGGAGAGTGAAGCATACAAAAATCTGCAAACCCTGGTACACCATGCAGTGCCTGCTCTGGGTGAAGCAGGATCCAAGACAGACGCATAGTCTGAGGGCACTCTCGATGTTGCTGCCTCAACTCCAGATTTCCACTGTGTGGTTCTTCAAAGCATGACGGCCCAGCGTCCATTCCCACGCGTTTGGCTGAGAGGCTCAGCTGACAGGGTGTCCCTGGGTCTGCGGGACAAAAGGATTTCGCTAGAAAACGTGGCAGGTCTGACGCACCCTCTTGTCCCCTCAGTGAGATTGAGAAGAATGACGTGGTATTCTCCATGGACCAGACGGAATCCCTGTTCAAGCCGCACCTGATGGCCATGAACAGCATCTTTGAGAACAGTGACAAGGTGGCTGTGAACGAGAAGAGTCACTTCCTGTTCAGCAAGCTGAAGGAGGAGCCGGAGGAGCTGGCCCAGCTGGCCCCCACTGCAGGAGATGCCATCATTTCTCTGGACTTCGGTGGGTGCCCCTCAACTGAGCCAGGGGATGTGGAACTCTCTTGAGGGTGGGGGAGGTTTTTACTGTCATAGGCCTTCCTGGCTACAGCCTTTCCTTAACCAGAGGCACCCTGTTCCTTCCTTGAATCTTGCTAATCATCTGTTAGTGGTCAGACTGGTCTGTACTGGATGCAAAAGAACAATGCATGCACCTGGCACGGAGTAAGACTGCGAAGTGCTGAGTGGGGGAAGGGGGAATTGCAGAGGACTGCCTGGAGGAGTCGCATCTCCACCACAGGGGTAGGAGCCTGCCATGACAGCAAGAGAGCTGCTTGGAGGTCACTGGCACAATTTCACAGTGAGGGCAGAGCTCCACCTGGGCCTTGAGGGACAAAACTCTTTTTGAGAAGAGGGCTGAGCTGAAATAACATGGGGAGAAATAATTCCAGAAAAGATTCAGGCCCAGATTTAGCCCCCGTAGGCATTACTTGTTTAAAACGTGTGCCTGTCCCCCGGGGACTGAGTCCTTGTTGCTGCAGAGAGAGTTTTCAGGCCTCCCTCATCCCACACTGGAAGCACCTTCACGTGTTCTGGGGGCCGCACTGCTGAAGGAATAGGTGCAGCTACCTGTGCTCGCCCCGTTAGCTGTGCCCCTGAGAGGCCACGTGAGAAGCAACAGAGGATCGTAGAGGACAGTCCGGGACAAGGCTCACAGCCTCCGTTCACTGAGGCTGACTGCCCTCTGTCCTCTCCTAACCTCTCATCTACATGCCGGGTTGCTCTTCAAGGAAGAGTGGCTCCTAATTCACTTAGTCTCTGACAAGTAAATGCTCCAGGAGGGTGTCCCCTTAAAAGGGAGCAGGTACATTGAGCCGGAGCCCCAGTTAAAGGCCCCTTTGTCCCAGTCAAGCTTCCGAGGGCTGAGGGCCCAGCCCAGGCATGACTTCCAGAGGCTGTGGGGATTTCTCGTGCATCCTTTGGGCTTTTCTCTGTCCTCGGGGGTTCTCCATGGACCAGGCGGAATCCCTGTTAACCAAGCCAGACGCTTGTCTCCACAGGGAACCAGAGCTTCGAGAAGTCATCAGCCTATGGCGAGACCATAATGGACCCCAACCAGTCGTGGGCTGAGGAGCTGAGGAGCCACATTGCCCAGAGCGAGGCCAGCCTGCCCGCCTTCACCATGCCCCAGGCGGCCGCTCCGGGGGACACCAGCCCCAGTGCCACCAGCAGCAGCTGCTCCACGGTGAGCCCCCTGGAGTGAGGCCACGGAGAGGGAAGGCTCCTCCTCTGGCCGCTGCCGTATGGCGGTCAGTCTGGACAGAAATGCTGCCCTCTTCCTACTCAAGTTATCCTAGGGTCCCGTAGAGAGGTGGCGACATGTGCCTGCAGGTACTCCAGCTGTTTGCTTGCTGTCAGTATCCAGCCCCACCCCACCTAAATGACAAGTTCCCAGAAGGCAGGGGCTGAGTGGCACACAGTTTTGAGCCCCCAACTCTATCCCTGCTCAGGGCACAGAGCTGTACAGTCTCCAGAGCCCTGCTGGCCATGGCCTGTATCCCACTGGCTCCTCAGGACAGGCTCGTTGGATGAGGTGACTGAGGCGCAGAGAGGTTGATGAATGGACCTAATTCACACAGCTCACAGGGGGTGGCCCCTCTATAAGTACTTGTTGGGTGGAATGGAGTTGGTCTGTGGGCCTAAGAATGTACTTCTCCTTCCACCTTGGATTTTGGGGAGACCATTGTCATACTCTTGACATAGTCACTCCCCTCCTGGCCCCCAGCCCAGCAGCCCTGAGGACTATTACACATCCCTGAATGACGACCTGAAGATGGAGGTGATTGAGAAGCTTTTTGCCATGGATACAGAGGCAAAGGACCAGTGCAGCACCCAGGTAGGTGGCCACGGAGAAGTTGGGCTGGTGTGCCTGCCAGCGGGCGGTGGAGAAGGCTTAGGCCCAGTCTTGCAGCCGCGCCCCTTTTGACAGAGACCAGTGGAGGTGCTGGACCATGGTCCCTAACTGGATGAGGGTGCAGGGAAGTGGAGCCTGTGGAGGTCCTTCCTCCCACTTCGCCCTCTGCTTTACCTGTGTCAAACCAGCTCTTCTACCTGTAACTCTCACCTTGTTTATCTCCTACTCACTGAGGGAGCTTCCTTAGTGCACATGAAGACCAAAACTACGACTGAACATCTCTTCAAAGAAGCCTGACATTTAAAAAGTACATCCAGATGTATGAGACATTTATAAGCAAAGGGAACACTTACTCCCTTTACAAAGTTAGGAGTCTTTGAAATACTATTTTAGTTTAAATGCATTTAAAAATGATATCGGACCCTCCAGTTTAGCTCAGTAGATAGAGCGTCGGCCTGTGGACTGAAGGGTCCCAGGTTTGATTCCGGTCAAGGGCATGTACCTTGGTTGCGGGCACATCCCCAGTGGGAAGTGTGCAGGAGACAGCTGATCGATGTTTCTTTCTCATCTGTGTTTCTAACTCTCTATCCCTCTCCTTTCTCTCTCTGTAAAAAATTAATAAAATACATTTTAAAAAATAAATAAATAAAATAAAATAAAAATGATATCGGAGTCCTAGCCGATTTGGCTCAGTGGATAGAGTATCGGCCTATGGACCCAAGGGTCCCAGGTTCGATTCCGAGCACGTATCTCCCTGGCCCAGGCCCTCGTCGGGGCTTGTGCAGGAGGCAACCAATCAATGTGTTTCTCTCTGTCTTTCCTTCTCTCTTCCACCCTCCCTAAAAATCAATGGAAAAATATCGTTGGGTGAGGATTAACCAAAAATAAATAAAAATGATACCAAAATCAAATTTTTATTGGCATGTAACTTTACAGGAAACCTACTGCAAAAACTGTCTTGCTCTGTGTCTCCTCAGCTGGATTTCAATGAGCTGGACTTGGAGACACTGGCACCCTACATCCCCATGGATGGGGAAGACTTCCAGCTGAGCCCCATCTGCCCGGAAGAGAAGCTCTCGCCCGAGATCCCGCAGTTCCTCCCACAGCAGTGCGTCAGCACCATGACGAGCATCTTCCAGCCGCTGGCCCCTGGGCCTGCTCCCGACCCCTTCCTCCTGGACAAGTACCAGCAGCAGCTGGAGAGCAAGAAGACAGAGCCTGAGCACCAGCCCATGCCCACCATCTTCTTCGATGGCGGGAGCAAGGTGTCCCTGCCCCCCGAGCACCAGCCCATGTCCTCCATCTTCTTCGATGGCGGAAGCAAGGTGTCCCTGCCCTCGTGCTGTGGCCAGGCCAGCACCCCTCTTTCTTCTTTGGGGGGCATATTCAACACACAGTGGCCCCCCGACCCACCCTTACATTCCAGGCCCCCAAAGTGGCCCGGAGGAGATGCGCACACGGAGGCTTTGGGGATAGTGCCGTTGGGGCCCCCTGACCCCTCCCCACAGCTCTCCATGTTCAAGAAGAGGTGAGTGGCAGGGACCCTTGGCTGTGCTGAAAGGGAGGGGACAGAGGGGTACCCCCTGGGGGTGATCTGGGGCCCATCACCAACTCCTGCCCCACGTGGCTGGTCCTCCAGCGAGCCCTGCTCTGATCCAGGAGCTGAAGCTGAGGGAATCACCCTGAGGTCTGTGAGGCCTCAAGTGCAATGTTTTTATCGGAGCGGAGGGGCCCAGGAGGTGACTGAGGACAGGAATAGGGAGAGAACTAGCTTGTCCCCCCTTGCACACCCATGTCTGTCTCCCAGAGCACCCTGAAGCACCTTGCTTACCTAGACTTCATTACAGAACGCAAAAAGTTACCTGGGCAGTGATTCTCTGTTTCCTCTTGGAACCCTGGTTGAGAAAAGAAAAAGATGCCCGTGCCTTTTGGATGTCCAGCATTGCCTTCCCTGTCCTTCTCCTCTTCCTCCTGGCTCTTTCAAATCTCCCCAACAAGCTCCATTTCCACCAGCTGGGAGCTCCCGGGGCTGAAGCACAATGGCTGGCATATGACCCTCCGCTCCCAGGGCACGTGCCTTTGAGAGATCAGCCTCACTCGTCCGAGTGGGAGCAGCTTAGGCAGGGAGAGATGGGGCGGAAGAAACCCTTCTAGAGACTGATGCCACCTGGCTGGGCAGCTGCACCCGAGGTCAGGTCTGGAGGCTGCCTGGGTACCGCTGGGCTGGCGGCACATGTGACTTGAACCTTTAGCATCTTGGCAGGTGGGGAAGCTGGGGAAGGGCAGCGGAGTGCAGCTCAAGCCCTGAGGCCCACGCCCTTCCTCTGAGCCCCTGCCCTTTAGGTCAGACATTAGTTCTAGAAGGGCCCTCTGAAAGCCCTGCATGGCATGAGGCTCCAGAGCCCCTCACGGCCCACTCTCTCGGGCTTGGCAGGTCTGCAAAGGGCTTCAGGCCTCAGGGCCCAGACGCGATGAGCCCGGCCATGGTAGCCCTCTCCAACAAGCTGAAGCTGAAGCGACAGCTGGAGTACGAGGAGCAAGCCTTCCAGGACATGAGTGGGGTGAGCCATCTCCTGACTGGCACTGCCTTGGGTTTCCTCCACAGCCCTCGGGACAGGCTGGGCAGGGAATCGGGGCTGAGAGCAGAGGGCCAGGGGCGCAGGGCGGGGTGGGGCGGTGGCCTCTCAGACAGCTGCTCTGAGCCCACCCACCTAACTCAGTCTGCGGACGGACGGGTTCTCTGGCCCTCTCCCCTCTACATCTGCTCCTCTCACTCCCAGGGGGACCCTCCAGGAGGCAGCCCTTCACATTTGATGTGGAAAAGGATGAAGAGTCTCAAGGGCTGTGGGAACTGCCCTCCGATACCTGACAAGCGGCTGAGCACCAACCTCCCCACTGGTGAGCAGCAGGCCGAGCAGGCGTGTCTGTAGGTGGAAGGGCTGGGGGCTCAGGGACACATCTCGGGTCTTCCACTCACCACCTGCCCTACCATCCCTCCTTCCACACACGCAGCTTCCCCTTTCCACTCTGGCTCAAACTATGCTGTCAGGAGCCTGGGCTTTGAGGCCCGGGCGCTGGCTCTGAGCACCTTCCGTGAAGGCAGGGTGGGTGCTGGGGGCTTCACTGTCTCTCCCCTCCTCAGGCTGGCACTGCCCTCACACTCCAACACTGATCTTTCAGATGAGTTCACCCAAAACCCCATGCGGGGCCCGAGTCAGCCTCTGAGACACCTGCCACCACCACAGCCACCGTCCGCCATGAGCCCCGAGGAGAGCCCCAAGAGCAGGTTCCCCGCGCAGTGCTGCGCTTTTCAGTACCAGGACTACAGTCTGCCCTCGGCTCACAAGGCGGCAGGTGGGTGCGCTCAGGGCCTGCAGCCTCTGTGCCAGCGTCTGCGGTGTGGGAGGGGCGAGGGCCAGAGGTGGACATCCCCAGGCGGCAGCATGACTTGCTGCCCTAAAAGGCCACCTGCCTACAGGGCTTTAGAAGGAACCTTACAACAATCAGGTGACAGCCAGGGCCCTTGGATCCACAAAGCTCTCGAGCCTGTGTCTTTTCCTCAGTTCTTCATGCTGCTGAATTGCCTCATGTCCCGCTGGCCTCTGGGGAATCCCTCCGAGGGATGGAGTTGAGATGAGGACATGTATGGAAAACATGCTGCTGGGGGTTCTGGGAAAGGTCACCTGCTGGTCCTTCCGGAGGGTTAGTCACCTGGTGCCTGCCTTCGGTCCTGGGCCTCCTTAGGCAGTTACCATCTTGGGAAACATAGATGTCACAAAAGGATTGCAGAAACGTAGTTGGAGGACGTGGTGGAACATACCAGACCCCTGCTCTCAAAGAGGGTCATTTCCTCAGCACTGTGGTTTGGGCCAATCGCTACTCAGTGCTTCAGAACCCAGCCTCCAGCGCCACCAGACGGCCCTGGGCTTGAATTCCAGCTGCACTCTTCCCAGCCATATACATGGGAGGTTTGCATTCAGCCATATACATGGGAGGTTGGCATTGTCATGCCTGCTGTGAACCCCCAGTTTTCTTGAGCTTGGAAGTCAAGGGAGACTCTTTCTGACAGTGCATACAAGAAGGGGGGCTTCAGAGGCCTGAGACCCACCCGTCCATAGGGAGTAAGGTTCAGGGGACTGAGGAAAGGAGCCCAGCGAAGGCCTTCCAGGCTGTCCTCTGGCCCCTGGGCCTCCTTCCGGGGAAGTGGGGTCTGGATGCTGAGGGATTCCCCTTTGCTCCTCCTTGCAATGTGTGTGCATGTTTGTGCGTCCATGTGTGTGCAGGCAGCAGCCGGTTCAGAATTCCCTTTCCACTCGGCCTTCCCTCCCTGTTGCCGATGTGCAGTGACATAGGTCAGACTCTTACTGATGT
This sequence comes from Murina feae, assembly GCA_004026665.1. Lineage (NCBI taxonomy): Eukaryota > Metazoa > Chordata > Mammalia > Chiroptera > Vespertilionidae > Murina > Murina feae. Next base: position 84,437 of record PVJC01001380.1, read on the forward strand.
CTCCTTCAAGGCCAAGAAGCCTTCATGGGGGTTCCCTCCGTATAACACCCTCCCCTAAGACGTTCTCTCTCCCGTGGGGCTCAGCACCCCACCTAGTGAGATGGGTCCACTCCCTTAGGATGCAATAGGCCACTCAGATAACATTACATTGAAGAAACAGAGGAAAGTCAGGGCTGCCCTATCTGTAACCCTGAGTCACAAAAACTGGAAAATGCCTCTTGCTCTCCAGTGCCCTTCTCAGCCCTGACCGGTTTGGCTCAGTGGATAGAGCGTCAGCCTGTGGACTCGAGGGTCCCCGGTTCGATTCCAGCCAAGGGCATGTACCTTGGTTGCGGGCACATCCCCAGTGGGGAGTGTGCAGGAGGCAACTGATCCATGTTTCTCCCTCAGTGATGTTTCTAACTCTATCCCTCTCCCTTCCTCTCTGTTAAAAAAAAAAAAAAAATCAATAAAATATATTTTAAAAAATAAAATAAAATACGGTACCAACCTTTCTTTCAGGTATGGCCAGCCGGCTGCTCGGGCCCTCGTTTGAGCCTTACCTGCTGCCCGAATTGACCAGATATGACTGTGAGGTGAACGTTCCTGTACCAGGAAGCTCCACGCTCCTGCAAGGAGGGGACCTGCTCAGAGCCCTGGACCAGGGCACCTGAACCGGGGCCTTCCGCCAGCCTCACTCTCTGCATCTATTTTTGCAACTAGGTATCTCTAACACCACACACTTGTTGCAAGGTGTACTTACCTGGCAGACTTGCCCAGGTTACCAAGTCATGGCCTTTTCCTCAAGATACTCACTTTAGTATCCATATTTTTAAAGTACACGATGGTTTTACCTGCTGTGTTTTACTCTGTCAATGAAAATGTTCTTAAATTTTGTAAGATTTCCCCCCCAACTTCAATTGCTTCTAATTTATATTATCCAGAGGCCTTTCTCTCTTTCTCTCTCCTGCACACACAATATTCACACTAACAAATTGGGTGTCTGTTTCTAGGGAAAGCTTTGGCTGCATTGAACTAAAAAGATTTTGTTTTTGCCAAAGAGAAAATAATTTTTGCTTTCCAAGCTTGACTTGTGGCCTTGCTCTCTCTCTCATGGCCCTTTAAAACTAATCACTATATTGGTAATTTCAGCCTTTTTCAAAAGCCAACTCATTGCTCTGATTTTGATGACCTTTAGTGAAAAGTAAGAAATGTGAAGGGCAAACTCCATTGTATGTGCTTATCTGTGAGAGCTGCACAGGGCGGCTTTCCTAAACTCTTTGGTGTTTCTTCTCTCCCCAACCCCCACATTCAGTGGATTTTTTTAATTATTATTATTCAAAACCATAACTGAGTTTTTTTTTAAAAAAATTTATATCTGGGTTAAGAGTTTGTCATATATATGGGTACTTTGTAATATCTAAAAACTTAGAAACGGAAGTAGAATCCTGCTCACAAAATCACTTTTAAGCCCTTTCCTGCTGACACCGCAGCATTGTACAGCACCCCCAAGGCCGTGCTAACACTGCTCAAGGCTGCTCTGTGGTCTTTTGCTTTTGGGGTCTGCTATAGCGTGACAATCCATCCAAGGAGTAGGAGCACTGCGAGCTGTCTTTTCCTCATGTCCTCTGTGTATTATGTATGTATGTATATATTATTATTGCTGCCAAGAGGGTCTGATGGCTTAAGGGTGTGGGTCTGGGCAAATCCAAGGGAGAGGAAGTGCTTTAACTTTTCCTAAGGTCTTATTGCTGGCTCTTCAAGTGCACTGAGTTATGTGACTCTAATGGGCTTGCAAGTGGCACATTGGGATATTTCTAAACCTACCCTGAGAAGGTTTAGACGGGAAGGATTCAGAAACGGGGTAGTGACCCAGGCCATGTCTTCCCAGCGGAGCACATGGAGCTGGGCTGAGAGAGGGGCAGCCGGTGTTGACCAGCCTGGCCCAGTGTCCTTCCTCAGATCACCCTGCAAGGCCGAGGTGCAGGGCCCCCACTGGCAAGCAGCAGGCAGACCTGGGGACAGCCCAGCCCCATGTCTGGTTGTCACTTGAAGTGACTTGTATAGGTAGGAAGCACTGGAAATAGTGTTCTCAGAGCACTTTAACTCACTGCGCAAGAAGGATTACACCTTTGGTTTCTAAACACCAATCACATAGAACTCATCTGTCCTGGGCACAATGAAGACATTTCTAGAAACACACACCCAAAGCAGAATAGGCCAAGCATTGGGCCAGTCTGGATGGACTAATTGTCAAAACACAAATCTAAGTTATATGAGAAATAGTATCTACTGAGTGTGTTGCCCAAATGTACATGAGCCCCTCAGCTTTGCCCCGAGAGGCAACAGAGCCCAGAGGGCTATGGCCAGGTAAACTGGAGTGTGATTCCTGTGTGCACTGCCTCGGCCAGGAGGGTAGCTCACCCTGCAGTTTTACTAAAACACTGAGAAATATTCCGAGCTTCAATATTAACTTTACCTGTCAACGTAACGATTTCATGTACATTATTTTGTTGAATTCCTACTGACATTATTACTGTATGGGAGCTTAACTTTATAAGGAAATGTATTTTGACACTGATATCTTATTAAAGTATTCTGATCCTACCCCGGCTGGTGGCTCTTGTTTCCTGTGGATGTGTAATAGGTCACCCCGACAGAGAATAAAGTATTTACTAAATAGTTTCCCAAAAATGGACATTGGCACTGACTTTCGGGGACACAAACGAGGCCAGCCGACAGGAGGATGGGTGAAGGGAGGGAGACTAATATTAATATTTGGCAACTGCTGAGACTGAAGGCCCTGTTACCCTGAGCATGCTTCTATCTGCCACTGGCCCTTTTTGTAATCAATGGGGGACCCGAGGGGAAAAGGCAGGTCCTTGCTTTCAGGAAATGACATGAAGCACTTGGAGAGCCTGGCCGGCTTGCATATGTGGATACTCTGGGCTCTCACAATTAGAAAGGACTTCAGTGTGGAGGTGGCAGGGACTCAGGTGGGCACTGCCCAGGTAGAATGTGACTGGGAAGGGCAAAGAAAAAAAAAAACTCAGCCAGAGACAGAGCACAGTGAGACCTCCCAATTGGACATGCGCATGATGGGTTCCCTAATTCAAACTTTACTTCTCCAAATCATGACCTGCTGAGGAACAGAGCTACTGCCACGGTGTGACTGGGGGACTAGAGGGAGACCCAGCAGCCGCCTCTGCTCGCAATCATGCACTGTGTCTGCAGAGCAGATCAGTCCACACCGTGTGGTCTCCCGCTTACCTTATTAGCTCTCTTAATCCTCAAACTGGGAAATCCTGTGAGCACCCACTTCACAGATGGAACAGTCGAATTAAGTGGCTTCCACACGTCACACCCTATTAATGGGAAAAATGAAATGTAAGCCCAGTCTTAGCCATATTTCTCTCCTCTCACACGATAAGGAACAGCACTTCCCTTATCCCTTTCTTCAGCTCCCCTTGATTTCCCTGCTTCCCTTCACAGGAAACCCCCTGAAAGAGTTGTGTATGGCTGTGGTCTCTAACCCCAGCCCCTGCCAGCTCATTTTTCAATCCACTCCCATCAAGCTCCTGTCCTTAGCTCTCCACTGAAACTTCTGCGGTCAAAGCTGATGGTCATCTCCCTGTGGCCCAACCTCAAAGCCTTTTTTCTCCTTATCTGGCTCCCGCATGACTTCTATCAGCACATACATGGTCCAGAGCTCATTCTTAAGACTCTACTCTTTGCCTAAGCTCTTATCTCAGAGGTATAGTGTGTGTGTGTGTGTGTGTGTGTGTGTGTATTTAATTTCTGAGAGGCAGGGAGAGGGAGAGAAAAACATCAATGACAAGAGAGAATCATTGATCATGATCAGGGATTAAGCCTGGAACCCAGGCATAAGCCCTGACTGGGCATCGAACCACCTGAAGGCTGTGATTGTGACCTCCAGTCCCTGGGGATGGAGGTAGTTCCAAGTTCTTTACTTAGTGAGAGTGACAGGGCTGGGCACAGAACCCAGGCCAGCATGGGAACCGAGGTCAAACTCATTGTCATTGAAAGGGGCTAATGTTCCAGCCCCAACACATGCCCTCTACCCATGACATCAGTTCTCAATTTCTCAATCACTATATAGACCTTCGCACACACACAGTTCTCTCCTTCCTCCCCACCCCTCCCCCAGCTACCACCTCACAGGTCTCCAGCCTCTCCCTTGTTTCTTCCTTCAGGGCACTTTCAGTTCCTCAAAAATAATCAAGATCACAGTGTCAAGCCCATTTCTTCAAAATATTCTTTGAACTCCGTGGCCCCTATGAGAACTGTTTGGCCTCTCTGTGACCTTGGTGAAGTCTAAATCAGTTCCTTCACTTCTGATTTGAACTTTCCTTGGCTTCCCAGGACCCAGGAGAATAGGGTTTTGAAGTACAATTGACCCCTGAACAACAACCAGGGTTAAGGGCGCTGACCCCCAGCACAGTCGAAAGCCCACATGTAACTGAAGTCAGGCCCTTTGCATATGCTGATTCGCAACTGTGGATCAAACTGCATACTCCCCTAACCACGCACATAAACACGCTTATTTTCAGTGATGCTTGTGAATTAATGATCTCTCAAGAGCTCACCAGCTTAGTGGAAAAAACAAAATAAAAGTAATCCTGGGTAACTCAGACCCCTTGAGATTGTGTATAGTAATGGAGTCCTGTGGCCCATACTTTCTTAGGCAGGCCCCATCTCAGATACTGTACTTCAAATGTCCTTAAGTGTGCCCTTTACTAGGGCCAAGGACCCCAATCTTGGGTTCAGAAAGCATGAAACTCATAGATACAAATGAACCCTCAGTGGCCTTAGGGGGAGGATCTGGGTCCTATGGGAGTTCAGAGGAGGCCAAGAGAGATCAATCTTGGCCTCAGGAGTAAAGAAATACCCCACCAGAGCTGGGAGGGAAGAGGATTGGAGAGGTGGGGTGGGGGGAGGCAGGGATGATCATTCCAGAAGTGGACAAGGGATACAACGTACAAGGCCAGACTAAGCAGCACATGCAGAAGAGTCTGAGGAGCAAGCAGGACAGGGGGTTAGGATAGAGGGAGAAGGCAGCAGGGCAGCCTGGTCACTCATAGCACAGGTCTGGAGTCATACAGACCCAGGTTCGAATCCTGGCTTGGCAGCTTCTAGTTGTGTAACATTGAAGAAACCCCATAATGTCTGAGAGCCTGTCTGCTTTCATGTGAAAGAAACATGATAATAGTTCCTACCTCGTAGGGTTAAGATTGAAGGTATAAATTTGCGCATCAACAGAAGGTAAACTGTACTTAACTCCGTGAGATTGAATGAAATATACCTCTGAGACAGGGGCACTGACAAAGAGTAGAGTCTTAAGAATGAGCCCTGGGCCATGAACGTGCTGGTAGAAGTCAAGGAGGAACCAAATAAGGAGAAAAATTGGCTCTGGGGTTAGGCAACAAGGAGATTGTCATTGACCTTGACCTAAGAAGTTTCAGTGGAGAGTTACGGACAGTAGCTTGATGGGAGTAAACTGAGAAATGAGCCGGTTGAGGTTGAGAGGTAGAGACCATAGCCATACACAGCTCTTTTCAGGAGGCTTCCTGCGAAGGGAAGCAGGGAAATGGAGGAGAGCTGAAGAAGGGATATGGGAAATGCTGTTTCTTTTAAACATTGAATGAACTTTTATTTTAGAATAATTTCAAAATTAGAAAAGTATAGAGAGTTTCTACACCCAGTTCTATTGCTAACATTACTATGGTACATAGTGTTGGTTGCTAGAGGAAGGGTGTGTGTGTAAAGGAGATAAGAGGTACAAATTTCCAATTATATAATCAATAAGTCACAGGGATATAATGTACAGCCTAGGGAATATAGTCGATATAGCATAACTTTGTAATGTGACAAATGGTTACTAGACTTATTATAGTGATCACTTTGTTGGGTATATAAATGTTGAATAACTATCTTGTATAGTTATTCTAATATAATGCTGTACATTAACTTTGTTTTTTCAAAAACAAATTTTGAAAATTCAGAGGTGGCTTAAATAACATGGAGGGGAAGGCTCAGTAAGTAGGGTCCACAGGATTTAATCAGGGTTGGTGAACTGGTATTACAATGACACTGAGCATATTGACGGAAGAGAGATCTGAGCTGGGAGCTGAAATCACTGAAGGAATGACCAGAGGTCAAGGTTCACAGCTATGAGGAGAAACAAGAAGTTCAATGGCATGAGTGGGAGGAAAAGGGAGAAGAGGAGGTTTGGAAGCAGCCTCAAGAAGCTAGAAGGGCCTTAGCTGGTTTGGCTCAGTGGGTAGAGCGTCTGCCTGCCAACTGATGGGTCCTGGGTTCAATTCTCATCAAGGGCACGTGCCTAGGTTGCCAGCTCGATCCCCAATAGGGGTGTCAAGAGGCAGCTGATCAATGATTCTCTCTAATCATTGATGTTTCTCTCTCTCCCTCTCTGAAATCAATAAAAAAATATTTTTAAAAAGCTAGAAGGATCCTCTCCACTCTTGGGCCCTGCCTGTGGGAGAGAGAGATTTGTCAGTGCCCTTATCTCAGGGGTATATTTCATTCAATCTCATGGAGTTAAGTACAATTTACCTTCCTGAGGTCAGCAGAGTGGGGCTCTAGTTACAAAAAGGTGAAGACACATTCAGAAAAGAAAGGGGGAGGATCTACAGAGCGGCTGATGAGCGTGCAGTGGAAAGACCTGGAAGGTGTGAAGGGGTGAAGATGGGAGAGAATGAACTAACTGTCCAGGGACAAAGGCCAGGTGATGACAGGTGGCCTAAAAGCCTTGTTCTGACACTGGTGACTGAGGTCAAGAGAGTGGAAGAGATGGGGTATCATCCTGAGGGTCTCTCAGAGATTCAAACCAGAAGACTAGGGATGTGGTATGGAGGTACAGCAGTTCCTCTACCATGTCTGCAGGACTTTCCTTATATCCTACAGCTTCTGGGGGCCATCACGGAAGTGCACTCAGTGAATGTAAGGTGGGGTTGTTCCTTTCTAAGGCAGGTGTCAGGGTGGCCAGGAGTTGGCTTTCCCTCTCTGGGGGCGGGAGGGAGGCTGGTCATTGTGACTCGGTTGGCGTGTTGTCCCATAAACCAAAGCGTTGAGGGTTTGATTCCCACTCAGGGAACATATCCAGGTTGTAGGTTTCTCTCTCTCTCTCTTCCTTTCTCTCTCTAAAAAAATATCAATAGATATATTCTTAGCTGAGGATTAAGAAAAGAAAAAAAATGTTTTCCTTTTAATCCTGTGGGTGGGCCCAGCATTTGCAAGAACAAAGAAAGATGGCTGCAGTTGGAGAACCCATTGGCCTGAAATGAAGGGATGTTTTCCAGTCCTCCTTAGCCTGGTTGAGACGAGGGCAGCTGAGCATGAACACTGACATCATTTGGGGCAGCCCTGCTTAAAGGCCAAGGCAGGGCTCCAACTAAAGATTCAAATCCAGATGAGATCATTGATGCGGACTGTTCCATTGGCTTCTTCAACCTGGAGAGGCTGCGGTGCTGACCAGGGTGGTCCTGCCATGAGGATCGGTGATGCCCACTACCCCACGCATCAACGATCTGAAGGTTAAGCACCAACTCTGAGCAGTACTGAGCTGTGAGATCTGATAGTTCCACAACACCATGGGCTTGGCAGCAACCCCAACAAGTTATGTCCCTCTCTGGGCACCGTTCTTTTAATAGACATATAGATGAACTTATTCAAAGTGACTAAAATGGTGATGAGACTTGCAATGGTGTCACAATTGACTGGAGAAGTTGAGACAGTTTGTCCAAGAAGTAAGATTGGGGGAGGGCAGAAGCCACAACTATCTACAAAGGCATAGTGTGGAGAGTTTTTCTGGGTGGCCCAGGGAAGCACTCGGTCTGTAAGTTTAGAAAAAGAATTCTGCTCCATTTAAGAACGCTCAATAGATCAGTGGAAACCTCACGCCCCCTCCATGTCAGCGCTTACTTGCTCAATAGATCGGGGAAAGAATAGCTTTCCTCTAAATCACCAAAGCTATTTAAAGGATGACATCATCTAAACATACCTAGCAAAGAGCAAGAAAAGCTACTAATTTCAAGTCTTTGCTCAGAGCTTTGTGGGACATAGAGGACCCATGGAGCTCAGATGAGCAGAGAAAGGCTGGCACTATCCCTTCAGTGTTATCTCCTGTATGGGCAGAACAAAGCACAAATTAGTTGAATTTTAGACTTTAAAATGGTTTTCTTAATATGTATTTATACTATATAGTCACCAAGAATGACTGCTTCACTTGGGGAGATCCTGTGGAGTCATACGTAAAGTCAGTGAGCAAAGCGAAAACCACCTGAGTCAAAATTACCCTTAAGAACCCCCACAGAAGGTGTGACCAGGCTGGAAACTCACGCCCCACCTCTCAGTCAGCCCAGCACAGCCAGTTTTTCCTCCGCTGCCAGAACAATGGTGGTTTCTTTGGATGAGCACCAGGTGAGATAGTTGTCTGATATCTAGGGACTATGTCGTAAAGAAGAGGCAGGTCTTTAAACACAACTACACCCAGGATGCTCACACCTTGCCGGGTGTGGTTTCAGACACCCTGAGGAAACATCTGACCCACAGCTCCTTTCTCATCCAATCAGGGACACTTGGTCATTTACTGAAATGGTCGATGGGCAGAGTTACTCACGGTCAGGGATGGATCCAGATGTTGAGGGACCTGGTAATTGTATGGACCTTGGACATGATGTGATAAAAAGGACAATTTACCTCTGTGGTTCTTCATCCCCAAAACCTGTAGCACCAGTGCAATCTCAGGAAAGATATTGGACAAATCCAGATTAAAGGACATTCTATGAAATATCTCACTGGTAATGCTCGAAACTGTCCAAGTCATCGAAAACAAGTCCACTGGACTATCACAGCCAAGAGGAGACTAAAGATACATGATGATTAAATATAATGAGTTCTTGAATGGGGGAAAAACATTATGCAGAAATAGAGGAACTGTGAACAAAGTATATACTTACTAATGATGTGTCAGTATTGGCTTGTTAACTGTAAAAAAATATACCATAGTAATGTAAGATATTAATAATAGGGAATGTGGGCACAGGGCAAATAGTAACTCTGTACTACCTTTGCAATATTTTTGTAAGTTTAAAACTACTCTAAAAAAGTAAGGTTTATTTAATAAAAACAAAATAATGTCAGCTAAAAACAAAGAAATGCAGAAGCGGATGAAGAACAAAGGAAGGGATAGGTAAGTGAGTAATTCTAAGTGAATATTGACTGTTAAGACATAATAATATATTTCGGGGTTAAATGTGAAATTAATGTAAATGTAAACAACAGTACGAAGGGTAGAACGTGGTGAATGGCATTCAGTGGCTCTCAGTCTTCGCATTGTCTAGGAAGTGGTAAAGGTACTAATTTACATTAGACTTTAATGATCAAGAAAATCAGTAGAATGATCATTAGATAAATAATGTATAAAATAATGTGTAACTAATAAGCTAATAGACCAAGGAAATGGAATCTTTAAAAAATACATGATTATGCCAAATTAAAGCAAAAGAAAAGAGAAAATGAACATAAAATAAGTGGGACAAATAGCAAACAAATATTATGATATTAGATTTAGATCTAAATATAGGATGGCCCCTGAAAATGTATACACACTTTAACAGCTGATAGCTGTGTGTGTGTAAATCTACTCTATAAAAGCGAAATATTAAAATTAACTGTTTCTCCGAGACAGGGTAAGCCACGCCCACCAGCCAATCAGAGCGGCTGTATGCAAATTAGCCCAGCCAACATGGCGGCCACCACTCCCGGACCTGAGTAAACAGCCCTTCCCATTGCGGCAGGAGCGAAAGTGAAGCTGCGCCTGCTCAGCTCAGCTCCGATTAAACTGCCTCTAGCAAAACACAGATTTGAAACATTTGAAACAATGTAACAATCATAGAATCCTCTGGAGCTGAAGGAAAGAGCAGCCCGGGCCTCACCAGTAAAAGTAACAATTGTTTCATTATAGACGCTGCGAGGTGAAGCAAAGAGGAGGCTTCAGTTAGTTAGAAGGCCGCCTTAAAGGAACAGTGTATCAATTATAGAAGATAACCCCAGGCCTTCAAGGAACAGTATCAATTATAGGAGAAAAAACTCCAGAACCTGCGTCCAGCCAGCCTTGCTGGGACGTTGGGTAAATGGGAGCTGTGGGCAGCCTGAAAGCCCCTCACCCAGGCTGGTCAGGCACGCCAGCTGGTGGGCATCCCCCGAGGGGTTCCAGACTGAGAGAGGGCACAGGCCGAGCTGAGGGACCTCCCGAGTGCACAGAGCGGCTGCAGGGTGGGACAGCGCAGGACCCAGGACCCGTGATGGGAAAGAGGCGGCAGGGTTGGAGGGCACCGGGAAGCGGGCAAGAGGCGGCAGTGGGGGGTCTTGGCCTGCTTGGTGGCTGCCCAGGCCCTTTGAGGGGCATCGGGGAGTGGGAAAGCAAGGCTGCAGGGGCCAGGGTCCTGCTTGGCAGCTCCCTAGACCCCTTGGCGGCACCGGGAAATGGGAAAGGAAGGCAGCAGGGGACGGGTGAGTGGAAAAGAGTTGGCGGCCTGCTTGGTGGCTTCCCAGGTCCCTTCCGAGGATCAGGCAGCAGGAAAAGGCTGGCCTGACCACAAGGCAGGATTTTCCCTGCTTTCTGGTAGCTGGAGGAAGATGGGCAGTAGGCAAGCTTGGGAGGCAGGCTGCACCCAGCCCTGGCCATGCTCAAAAAAGAGAACAACATGCAGGGGAGGGCAAGAGTCTGAGAGATCAACATAGAGGGGGTACCTGCTCCAAGCCTGGGGGCAGGCCCCCGGCAGGTAGACACACACAGGAGGACTGCTCCGAGCCTCAGATGCGGCTGGGGGCAGGTCCCCAGTGGCGACACACACACACACACACACACACACACACACACACACACA
>PVJC01001381.1:0-95191 GCA_004026665.1 Murina feae
TGGTTGAATATAGACAGAACTATTTAGATCTGCCCAAATCATCCTTTGTGTGTTTTTGCTTCTTTTCTTCATCCTTAGTCACAAAGGTGTAATGAATGGAGACATGTGCTGACCTCTAAGACAGAGTGCAGGAAAGTGGGGAGAAAGAGGCTACTTGGGTGGCTGGGGCCATAGATCAGACCACAGGATGTGAACCTGCAGGCTGCCTGGTGGGCATACAGGAGCCGCTCCTATGTTGGCTGATAGTTCCACAATCTGGGAGAAAATGGGGAAAGAGATGTTGCAAGTGGGAAATTAGAAAGAGGGGGTTGGGGCAACTTGCTAGTTTCACCAATGGCTAAACTTCAGAGGGCAACCTCCAGGAAGACCTGGGCTTACCAGGGGCTCATCTCTCTGGATGTAATAGTCAGGGAACCTCACTGCTGTAACAAGTGACCCCAACATTTCAGTGGCTTTAACACAATACGAATTTATTTCTTATTACGACACAGCCTAACCCAGGTGGGGCCCTTGGCTCTGCAGAATCATTTGAGAGCCCAATGTCCTTGCTTCACGTGGGTCCCCTCCTCACTTCTCAGAGGCCTCTCCATCAGGAGTGGGTGAGACATTTATGTGCCAGGCTTGGAAGTTGTGCTCCCACTTCCACACATGCTCCACTGGCCAGAGCTCAGTACCTGGGCCACACCCGGCTCCAAGGGGAGCCAGGAAAAGTCCTTTAGTGTGTGCCCAGGAGGGAGAGGCAAGCAGCAGTTTCTGCCACATTGGGATCCCTCTCCCTCCTTCTACAAATGAGTCAGAGTGCAGCTTGAGCCACCAGGAAGGCTCCATGGAAGAATGGTCAGCTTCTCCCCACGATGGGGTGAGTGTTGCGTATAGAGGCCCGGAGGTGCTCCACACACATAGGGACCCTTCTCCATTGCCCCCTTCCCATGGGCGCTTTCCGGGGCACATGGGGACAGAGCTGAACTACCAGCTGAGTCAGGATGGAGTGGTATCATTTGGGAGGGCTAAGAAGGGAGGCTTATCCCAAATATTCCAGGCTACCCACACAAATGAATCCAAATCTCATCTCTTCTCACAAGGACAACGCATGGTCATTTTGTGAATCAGGAAGGTCTTTTTTTAGCCAACAATTACATATTCATTAGAGAAATGTAATAAAAATCATTCCTCTTTTCACTTAGGTAAATGTGACTTTTCTATAGTCATTATGTAATTTCTGGTATTTTTCAGTAAGATTATTAAGAATAAATGGGCCACCATTATAAACTGATAAACAGAAATAGATTCAGAAGCAGAGCAGCATTAAACAGACTGTCAAACTACAGCAGGAAGGCCGGGTAGGGTTGAGGGGGGAGGAGTAAGAGATCAACCAAAGGACTTGTATGCATCCATGTAAGCATAACCAATGGACACAAGACACTGGGGGGTAGTGGAGGACGGGGGAAGGTCAAGGAGGGCATATGTACTAACTCTTTGTAATATTTTAAGCAATAATAAAAAAAATAATGAAGTGATATAAACATTTTAAAGTTCAAAGTGCAAAATTTCAAAAAAAGAAAAAAAGAATAAATGGGCCACCATATCTCAATTGGCATACAAATCCAAAAGTGAGAAGTGCCTCATTAGCCAGGGAGAGCGGAGGAGAGAGACATTTTCGTGGGAAAGGCTCTGGCAATGCCCGGCACACGTGTCAGGTTATTTGGAACGAATGGTTCCAAACCAGTGGCCGGTGCTGACAGGATGTGCAGTGGCTGCCTTCAGTGCTCGGCTGACTGCTCGGCACCCACCCCACACCCTGGACACGAAGTGGCTCAGAGAATGTATCCCCTGTGCCAGCTGATGGCAGACCTGCCTGTGCTCAGACTCTGCCCGGAAAGGAACCAGCTGAGTGCATATTTTAGAACCTTTCCTGCTGTGTCCTCTCCCCCAGCCCCTCCCTCTCCTAAACAGCTGGGCTGGAGATCAATATTCTTTTTCCTAGAATATCATTGAAAAGAGCAGGGGCTGTTTCAAAAGAGCAGATCTGGGACCACTTTGAACTGCCTGTACCCAGTGCCTGCACAGCTGTTCCCGAGGCTCTTCAATTATTCACAAGGAACACCGCTAGGTTTGCTGAGGGGAGAGGAACACGGCATGCATCTGCTCAGGTTGTGCACTGCCCGATTCCAGGGGTGGGGAGGGGGGCCACTCACACAGACCACACTGTGTACCAACTGCACGCCTGGAGGTGGGCGGTCCTCCTGCAGAATCGTGGACACAGCTAGGCTACAAGGAGGCAGCTAGGAACTCCTGGCTGGTGTTGGCAGGCTTTCTCTAACCTGGTGATATAAACATGCTCCATACTTCCTGTCACTTGCTAACATAAAGGTAATGGTAATTGGGTGGTAGGATCTAGGAACTAAGGACTGTTCTTTATGGCCTGGATCAAGCATACCATGCACTGCTCCTCAGATAAGCTGCCCTACAATCAAAAGAGGTGAGCAGATGGCATTGCCTTCTCCTCTGGGGAGTGAGGACTCCCAGGGACGAGTGGGAAAACCCTCCTGAGAAATACACATCTGAGGGTCCCAGGGAGAGGAGAGTTTTGAGTGGGTCTAGAGGGCCAATGGAGGGAAAACTACAGGTTTAGAGGCCCAGGTTTAGAGCCTGCCCACTGAGCTTGGTGTCATGTTCTCGGGTTGGATGGACTCAGGCAAGCTGGTGATGAGTTTATTCTTTCACTTACAATCATTGCACACCCTGCACACCCATGGAGCCCTTCCTTGTGCCAGGCACTGTGCCAATGTGTTGTATTATCTCATCAAATCCTCAGGGGGACTCTGAGGAAAGTACTTCTGGGATCCCGTTTTGGAGATGCAAGGAGTTCAGTGACCTGCCCAAGATCACATGGCCTGTGTACAACTGGGATTTACACCCAGTCTCTCTGGCTCCAGAGCCTTATTTCTTTTTTTTTTATTACATAAAGTTTTACAAAGATTGGTACATATATCTCTTTTTTTCCCCTGCCCTTCCGCCCGCCTCCCCTACCCCCCAGTGTTTTGTGTCCATTATTTATGCTTAAATGCATGCACCAAAGTCCCTTGGCTGATCTGTTACCCCCCCCCCCCAATGTTCCTGTCCTTGTTGCTGTAATTAGACAGTCTGTTTGATCAGAGCCTTATTTCTAACCCTCATGCTCATCTCTGTTCACGGTTAACCAAACAATAGGAAATGGGATTAGAAGAGGTGGGTGTCCCAAATACGCTGACCTCGCTGTCTTTCAACAACTTGACATCCTCCCTTCCCTTCATCTTTTCCTTTCTCCCCTCTCATGCTTTTTCATGTCATACCCCTTTCTTCTAACCAGGCTAGTCCTTAACCCCCTGCCTCTGGGTGGGGCTGGGGCCTATTTTCCAGATCCCCACTTTTTTCTGTCCATCAATAGCAAGTCTTCTCTTTCAGACTTGGTGCCAAGTTCATTGCCTTCAATAATTTATTTATTTAATACCCGATGAGCACCAATTTTGCACCAGGGACCACTCCAAGCCCTACCCTTAAAGAGCTCACTGTCTACTTGGGGAGACAGATTGGTGACTGGAATAGACATAGGAGAGACCAACTGTCCTTAGAATAGCAGCTCCTGAGCATAATGTGCCAATGAATCACCTGGGGATCTGGGTACAAGGTAAGGGTAGGGCCTGACATTCTGCCTTTCCGACAGGATCCAGGCAGTGCCCATGCTGTGAGAACCACCCTTTTTGTAGCAAGAACTCCAAGGATTTCAGGTACTCTGATAGGACTGTGTGCCTGGTGCTGGCGGTGTGATGGGGAGAGGAGGAATGGAGTCTCAGAAGGAGCTGAGGTATAAGCCAAGTCCTGACCAAAGATGAGGGAATATGAGTTTTGTCACGTGTCAGAAATGAAATGCATTCAAGATAGCATCATGGGGCCAGGATGATTCAAATCTACCCCAGACAGGATATTCTGTTTATTCTGCCTTGGCTTGCTCTTAATAAGTTGTTGGCTTCTAGGAAGTGTGGAGGTTGGGCTAAGGTCCTGTCCTGTTCTGACAATTTTAGGAGTGTATGATTTCCATCCAAAATAGCAGAATAGTCCTTGAGCTGGTGTATAGAAGGGACCTTAGAAATGACACATTCAGCCCTAGCCAGTTTAGCTCAGTGGCTGGAGTGTCGGCCTGCAGATCACAGTGTCCTAGGTTCCATTCCCGTCAAGGACATGTACCTAGGTTGCAGATCCCTCCCTGACCCAGGTCCTGGTTGGGGGTTGAACAGGAGGCAACCAACCCAGGTGTTTCTCTCACATCAATGTTTCTCTCCGTCTTTCCCTCTCTCTTCCACTCTCTCTAAACATCAATGGAAAAATATCCCCAGCTGAGGATTAACAAAAACAAAAACAAAAACAAAAAAAGAAAAGAAATGACACATTCAACCCCTTCATTTTAAAAATGATAAAACAAGTCCTGAGAGAGAGGGTAATTTTCCAAAATCACATGAAAAGTCAGGATGCAGCCTCCCAGACCCAGAGCTCATGATCGCCAGGCCTGGGGTCCATCCCTTAGGGCCCCTGCATCCTCTCACTGTTTCCAGGGACTCCATTTCATCATATTTCATGTTAACTTCCCCCCATGGAGTTGGGCCACAGGGGTCCTGCCTTCCATGGTGGAACTGCCATTCAGGATGAGATAAATAACGAAATAACTCGTCTGGGAGGAGTTAACTGAGCCCTTCCATGTGATGCTGACAACAATCAAAGAACGGGACCCCAGCCTGCCGGGTTGGGTTCTCGTGCGGGAATTTACAGAGTCCTGGTAATGATCATGACAGGCACTTCAGCGTAAACACGGAAGTGATCCATGTGAGCAGGCAGTTTCCCTGGCGCTTCAAGTACCACACAGAGCAAATGGAACCTGGTTCACCTGCCAAGTGCATTTGCTGAGTGTGTGCTGTTGAGCGCTGGAACCCGTGGTTGTACAGACACCGACGTGCGTGTACACCCACAGAACAAGCACAAGGGCTCATACCAGCATTCATATATAGGTGTGTCACCTGTTACACATACACACACCTGCACAAATACCTCAGTACTCAGGAATGCTCGGGAACTCAGAAGAAGGCGCTGGGCACAGTGGGTGCACAAGTGCCCATTAGAAACTCTGCAAAGCAAACCAGCACAACCTGGAAGCTGACACTGTAAACCTTTGAAAAATAAGCCCCACCTTGCCCAGAGGATTAACTGGGCTCACCTCATCCACTGTTTTAATTACTATGTGGTACAGTCAGTGGATGGAAGGCTGAAGCTTCACTTGCATGAATGCAAAATTTCAAGTATGTCAATAAGCTTCCGTGGCCATTGTGATCTGGGTGCTTTGGTTAAATAACTAGATACAGCAAGCAATGCCAATAAGCCCAAAGCATGTCAGGTGCTCACCACCTGCCCTCCAAGCCAATGGCTGCTGGCCAGGGCAGTCTGCCCCTCTCCAGCTCATCCAGCTGGTAGGCCTGCTGCCTGTGGCTCCTCCCCCACCAGTCAGAGCAAGGAGCCCCTTGAGGCAACCCCTCCCCTGATGCAACCCCACTATGCCCCTCTCTCCTGTAAATAATTATGCAGACACTTGCTGGACTTCAGCTGGAGGTGTGGGGGAGGGCTGAGACCCCAGAGAGCTGAGACTTGAGAGTTGAGGCTTTTGCCCTAAAGAAGCCTCCAGTTAAGCTGGGCAGACTGATCTCAAGTCCAGGAACTCAGATTCTTTTGGTCTGAGGGCTTCTCTATGCTTTATCCCCAGTCTCGGCCAGGGATTGATATAGGCAGGGCTAAGTAACAAGAGCTTTGTAAATGAATGTGGCATTGAGCCAGTGCTATGCGAGAGAGGGAGGTGTTATGTTTCCTGGAAAAGTAGGGAAGTTTGGCTTTGGTGGCCTTTGAAGTCTTGGAAGATGGGAGCAATGTCAAAAGAAGAATTTTACTTGGGAGGGGAGAGAGGCAAAGAGAAACACACAGAGGTGAGAAATGTCTGCACAAAGGCATATCAGTGGGTTGACAGGAGTGTTGGGGACTTGATTGGGGTGGGGAGGGGGAGAAGCTGAGGCCAGAGGAGAAGGTTGGGCAGATCACATAGAGCCTTGGGTGGCATGTGGCCGATTTTGAGCAACTGGGAGCCAAGAAAGGCAGTTTCACCCAGACCAGCGCTGACTCACCTTGGGCCTTCCATTGTCTTTAATAACTGGGACAATGACAGCACAGTGGTGCAGAGGGAGGAGGGGACAGGTGGAGCAGTGGTATGCCCAAGGGACACTGTCTCAGTATGTTAATACTAAATTGGCACAGTAAGTAGATGACCTTTGACCCAGGAGGCTCCTGCGATGTATACATCTCTTTTCCTCTGCCTTTATAGGAATTTACATGAAAATGATTGAGAAGTACTTCATCAGGTCAGTGTTGTCAAGAATTTGTTTGGGGACCCCAGGAGTCATTGGCCTTCAGTTGAGAAATCCTAGCTACTCTGCTATTGTCCTCTTAGCTGATGAAGGGCACAAGGGAAATTTAGATGTGGAGTGCAGTTTTTTATTTGGGTCAAATTGTATAATGTGCTATTTACTCATTAGTAGTAGGGGACCTAATAAGAAGATTAATGTGTTTTCTGAAAAGAGGATTTCCTTATAACATGACAGAGCCCTCTTTTTGAAGACCTAAGTGAGAAATTTCACCCAGAACTTAGAAACAGGAAGAGTTCATCGTTTTTTAAAAAACTGGTTTATCCTCACTAAATCTATGCTGTTACTCTTGTACTTGATTGTAGTTCACTCATTGCATTGGCTTCCATGAAGTGCAGAGGCAAATTTTGGCTCACCTCTGACAAAGCAGATAAGGCTCAACTTTATTCTTCTTTTTCTTACAATTTCCTCACTGAAGTTTTAAAATCTGTGCCATAATTATTTTTGTAAATCATCAATAATCATATGAATATAAGGGAAAGATAAAAAGTGAAATTGGTTAATAGTCATGAATATTAAACTGAGGGAAATTGAGGAAAATCTGGATCTGCCTTTAAATGATAGAGAATGCAATTAAGACTTTGAGAGGAGCCCTAACCAGTTTGGCTCAGTGGATAGAGCATTGGCCTGTGGACTGGAAGGTCCCAGGTTCAATTCTGGTCAAGGGCATGTACCTCAGTTGCAGGCACATTCCCAGTAGGAGGTGTGCAGGAGACAGCTGATCAGTGTTTCTAACTCTTAATCCCTCCCCCTTCCTCTCTGTAAAAAAAAAAAAAAAATCAATAAAATATATTTTAAAAAAAGACTTTGAGAGGAGTAATGTGTCAGCATGCCTCAGTAAACTGGGGTGTGGGTGGGAGCTGGACCTCCACCCAGGTGCCTTGTTTCAACCACTCCTCTTTCTGTATGTTACTGAGCCACCAAAATCCAGAAGAGGATTTTTCTAACCCTTTCCATGTGTTACCGGAGAGCCACTTGAGTGGAAGAGGCCTCTCCCCTCCTCAGCTTTTGTCATACTCTTGAGAAACAATTCAGATGACTGGCAGAAAGCAGTGTTGAAGCAAAACAAGCAAATTTATTAAGAATACACTTGGCATAAAGCACAAGTGGGAAACTCAGCTAGTCTGAGTGTCCTGCCTGGTGGGGGTTCAAGAGTTTTCTACTTTCTCCCATCTAGGTTTCAAGGTTCTCCTGTTGGATAGACGGGATTTCAAGGTCCCTCCTTTTACATTGTTGTAGCTTTCCCCAGAACTTATGAGGACATCTGGCAATTTTATGTTGGCAAGTCCCAAGATTGCTGACTTCTTAGTTCAGTGGGTAAGATAAACTCCTTTTCCCCCGTTTCTCCTCCTCCTGCCATAGCAACTATCTATCCTGCCTAACATTTTCCCTTAAAGTGAAACCATCCAAATGCTTCTAGGGTTTTTGTTATTTGTCCCCCAGACTTCATCTGTCCTTGGGTTTAGCTGGCACAAATGGCATTAATTGGGTCTTTGTTCTCTATTTCCCCAGGCCAGGGTGATTTAAGCTATGTATTCTCTGGTTAGGGTAGAGAGGTATAAACCATTTGCTCTCAAGTGTCCTTGGTTAGGGAAGATAAGGCCTTACGATTTGCAAACTGGCTGCAAGCTGCCCAAACTGCTTAGCCTTGTTCAATTTTCTTGTCTCAATTTCTCATTCTACTTGCCCAGGAATTTTTCTAGCTTCTTACTATCCTGCCACACATGCAGTCTCATGAAACCACTCTTGGGATAATTAATCCATCTTGCTGCTCTGGCTTCCCCTCGGGGATTCTCTTGGCCTTACCAGTCAGGTTAACATGCCCCAAACACCCTCTCTCAAAGCCAAGGGAAAGTGGGATCTTTTGCATCACAGAGGGACAGGATGTGGACGTTTAAAAAAGAACTTGTTTTAAATAAGATCATGCTGATGTGAACTCCAGACCCTGGAGTGAGCTGTCTGTGCCAATTAGAAATCAAAGCAGTGAACACTCCATTTCACTATGCAGAGGAAGGGGGAGAAAAGGGGACTTTATAATAATCCTTGAGAGATTGAGGGAGAGACGGGGATGACAGCTTTCTCTCCTCTGTTGACCCCCAGGCAGCAGTAAATCAGCCTCTCCACCTCATTCATAAATTATAAACAGCTGCATTAGCATAAGTTCACAGGGAAGAGCTCTCTAGCCTGACAGGTGGTGGGAGGGTCAGTGATTGGGAAAGAAATGATTTCTCCCTTCTTTTCCACATCACTTTTACGACAAATTAGACTGCATCTGCCTAAAATGCTAGCTAACAGCCCATCTTCCCTTGGAGTTTTCTGGGGCTTCTTGCCTCTGAGGTCTTCCGTCCCTGAGCAGTGGAATCTTTCTGGACTTTAATGATTTTGAGCAGTGGCTGGTGACATGCAGCCTCTGAAATGAAGCAGACATAGACCCCAGGGCCGCTTAGGCAAGGAGGCCAGGGTGTGGGTGTTCAGCCAAGAGAGGGGAATGGGCCTGGCCTGTGTCTAGGGCCCCAGCTCCAGGCAGTCTCATTCTCTCAGCTCTTCCTGTCGACTTGCCGCTGTGCATGAAGACCAGTGGGCTTGAGGGTTTGGGGTTCTGTGTGGGCCTGGAAAGCACGCCTTTGCTGCTTCCAGCTCTCAGCCGAGTCAGCACATCCTCGGGAAGCCTACCCTGACTCCTGACCAGGTCTCATCAGACCATCAACCTCTCCTTCTTAGCACTTGTGCAATAGTTGTAGTTTTACATGAATCTGTGTAATTGTTCATGTAATGTCTCTCTTCCAAAGAACTGTGTGCTTCTTGAGGTCAGGTGAAGTGATGGTTCTCACCATTGTGCTGAGCCTGGTGTCTGGCACAGCACTGGTGGGATACATATTTTTTGGTTAAATGAATATGAAACTTAGTGGGGCCCTGAGGCCAGAGGATGTGAGCCATTGGCAGCGCTGGGTAATGGCTGTGGCAACCATCCAGACAGCGCTGGTCTCTCTGGTGGGCCCCCCTGTTACCATTTGCTATGCTGCCCGCTTCTTGGTGAATTTTTGGATGAAGCCATTAAATTAATTGCTTGCCATCATGAGTAGAAGTAAGTGTGACAGCAATTTTTGTAGTGTAGAGATTGGAGATTCTGCATTCACAGCCCTGAAATGATATCAGAATTTAAAACCTGTAGGCTCAGGAGCTCAAGGAATAGTATGTGCAGCTTATGATGCCATTCTTGAAAGAAACATTGCCATCAAAAAGCCAAACTGGCCGTTTCAGAACCAAACCCATGCTATGCGGCCTGACAGAGAGTTGGTTCTTACGAAATGCGTTAATCACAAAAATATAATTGGTCTTTTGAATGTTTTCACATCTTGAATTTCATGGAACTAGATCATGAAAGAATGTCCTACCTTCTCTATCAGATGCTGTGTGGAATCAAGCACCTTCTCTCTGCTGGAATTATTCATCGAGACTTAACGCCCAGTAATACAGTAGTAAAATCAGGCCACACTTTGAAATTCTTGACTTGGACTGGCCAGGACTGCAGGAATTAGTTTCGTGATGACACCTTACGTAGTAACTCACTACTGCAGAGCACCTGAAGTCATCCTAGGGATGGGCTGCAAAGAAAACTTTGACATTTGGTCAGTTGGGTGCATCATGGGAGAAATGATCAAAGGTAGTGTTTTGTTCCCAGGTACAGGTCATATTGATCAGTGGAGTAAAGTTACTGAACAGCTTGGAACACCATGTCCTGAATTCATAAAGAAACTACAACCAACAGAACAAAATACGTTGGCTATAGCTCTGAGAAACTCTTTCCCGATGTGCTTTTCCCTGCTGACTCAGAACACAACAAACTTAAAACCAGTCAGGTGATGAATTTGTTATCCAAAATGCTGGCGATTAACACATCCCAAAGGATCTCTTTGGTTGAAGCTCATATATCAACATCTGGTATGACCCTTCTGAGGCGGAGGCTCCACCACCAAAGATACCTGACAAGCAGTTAGATGAACGGGAACACACAATAGAAGAGTGGAAAGAATTGATATACAAGGAAGTTATGGACTTGGCAGAGAGAACCAAGAATGGAGTTATACAGGGGCAGCCCTCTCCATTAGCACAGGTACAACAGTGATCAATGGCTCTCAGCATCTATCATCATCACCTTCTGTCAACGATATGTCTTCAATGTCAACAGATGCGACTTTGGCTTCGGACCGACAGCAATCTAGAAGCATCAGCCAGACCTCTGGGCCGCTGTAGATGACTACTTAGGCCTGAGGATGGGAGAGAAAGGATGGGGAGTCATCTAGTCATGGATAGGACTACTTTAAGAACTAAGTCAGCCGTCTTATTTTGAGTGACTTTTCAAAAATGTTGAATTCATTTTGTAGTAAAGTAGTTTATCTTTTAAAATTTCAAGTGATGTAATTTAAAACTTAAGTTTTTAAAAAGCTACAAAACTGTATTGTATGTTTGCTGTAATTAACTGTATAATGTAAGGCTAATTATTTTATCATGGTTTAAATTTTTGCATATTTGCTTTACCTTATGCTACTGATTTTTTACTGAATTTGTAAGATTTTGTTTATCAAAGCAACTATTATGTGGTGACTTGCTTATATCATGAATTATTTAAGATTTTTATAGTTTTTTAATTAGAATTATTTCAAATGTGTTGTTCATGATGCTTACCTTCAGGGTTATGTGCTTATCAGTGAAATAACCAAAGAGGAGGGAGGGAAAGTAACCTGTAGCCAGTTATATTCAGAAATAACCACTGAAAATGATGAACATGTTTAAAAAAAACCCTCCAATATTACCACTTGCCAATCCTAATTTAGTTATAACTATTGGCGGTAATCCTACATGACTTTTGACAAAAGTCCCATCATCTAAATGGCAGAATAACTCAGAGCAAGTCCTTGAAGGTGCTGGGCATCTACCACCACCCTTCGACTCCCTCCCAGCTCACCCAACAAAAATGAAGTGAAAAGAATATGGTGTTTCCTGCAAATCTGTGTCATACTCAAAGCTCGCCATCACGTCAAGTCAAGAGGACACTTCATGAGGAATGCATTCAATGCAGATAAGCAGATGGTTCACTTCTCCTATGAGCCTATTCTTGTACACACTGAGCTAAGCTCCTCAGGCTGCGGGTCCTAGGGATGGTCTGGAGCCTGGTCCTTCCTCTCCTGCAGCGCAGGCCTTGGACCTTCCGGTTTCCTGCTGGAGTGGCAGTCAGTTGAGCACCAGCCTGGGTGCTTCTGGCCATTTGCCTCTACCTGCAGCATAATCATGTCTATACTAGCTGCTGGGGGTCCCAATGCCTATTTAGATTTCTGTAGGTGATGTATCCAATGAGCAATATACCGTTCACCTGAAAATAGTAGCACGCAGTCATACATAAGATATCATTTCCCAAGGCCTTTTTCTCTACACTGAGCAGAGCAGGCATAAATGGTGATTATTCAGTCTGGGTCTTTCATTTTATATATCTGATTTTCAGCAAAACACACAATGTGGATGTTGAGTGGTGTAAGCACAGTGCTGCTCCTGACAAGTGATATAACTATTTACATTTTATATCTGCAGAATTATTTCTCTACAATGGAATTTTTCTTAAATAAAATGTCATTGAATTCTCAAAAGAAAAAAAAAAAAGAGAATACACAACTAAATGAGTGAATCTCGGTACTTGTTAACCATCTATTGTCCTGGGTCTCTTGAATTAAGTCTGGTGCCTCATGGGGCTGTGCTGTGCTGGAGAGAGATGCTCTCAGGCAGGGATTGCTCCCAGGAAGGTGGGCTCAGGGTATGATGGCTGTGCTCATGGGAGGAGAATGTGAGCCTTGGCCCAGGAGGTGGCCTGGGCACTGTGATCAGAGCTGAGGGGCAGAGCACTGACCAGGGAGGTGTGTAAGCAGCCGGATACCTACAGCCCAGGGCAGGATTCCGTTTCCTAAACATGATGATGAGACAAGTGGCGCAGCTTGAAGTTTATATGTGTGTTTTCAAATCTTTGTTGGTCCAGATGGGAGATGCAGGCACAGCCACAAATGTTACAGTTCAAGATATAAAGTGAAAGCAAACCTGAGGAAGAAGGACGCAGGAGCTCCGAGGAAGGGGTCATCAGCTCTGTGCGGCGATGCAGTGGGGAGAGTTTTCAGGATGGAGGCTACATCAGTAGTAGATGTTTTATTTATTTATTTCATTTTTATCTTTTTACCAGACTTATTGTGGTGTATTTTACCGGTCATAAAATTCAGCCATTGCAAGTGTATAATTCAATGATTTTCAGTAACTTTACAGAGTGGCACAACCATCATCATAAATCAGTTTTAGAGCATTTTCATCCTCTAGAAAGATCGCATGTGCCATTTACAGTTAATCCTCACTCCCACCCCAACCCTAGGCAGCCATTAACCTACTTTTTGAATCTAAATTTGCAGGGTTATGTTTTGAAGGCTAAGAAGTGTCCCTTCATTAAGATAATCACAGAGAAAGTGGGAAACCTGGGGACACGGTGGTCACGTCTGAGCTGGGAAGCTCCGGACAGCTCAGGGCTCTGTGCACCCAGAAGCATACCTGGTCAGCTAACGCCTTCCCCCTTGTCTCTTAGCGTGGCTGGCGTCCTGCTCTTCCCACAGTCCCCAGCTTGCTCAAGTGGATGCAGCGCTGCCCTTGGCTTTGAAAACACATTCGGCTGTGGATTCTCTGGCTGGGCAGTCATGGACTAGCAGCTTGGAAGTCCCTGGAGGCCTCCAGGAGCTCCAGACCACATGGCACAGCCATCTTCCCAGCACAACACAGGTCTCCCCTCTCTTGCTGTGGTCCTGCCATGGGGGTCCTCATGATCTCTGCCCGTCTTGGACCCAAACATTTTCACCCTAAAAAATGCAAGTTGCAAGCAGCAAGATTCTTTAAGGTAACATTTCCTCCCTGATTTCAAAAGTAATGCAAACTATGATCTCACCTGAAGATAACCCCTGCGGCATTTGGGGGTGTGTACTTCCTGTCTCCCCTACCTTGTCTAGCATTTTGTTGACTTCCATAAACCTCATGGAGGTGGGGAGGTGGTTAGATGATGGGCGGCAGCCAGGCTCCTACTGGTTGGGAGGTCCTGGCCCTGGGGCTCCCACTCTGGCTTGGACACTGGCTGCTTCTGGCATTGGAACCAGTTGGTTAACCTCAATCTGAGTTTTCCCTTCTGACAATGAGCCCAATGCTCATCTCTGGGGAGAGTCCCTGTGCCTGGAACATTATCTGCTGAGTAAAAAAAGAGAGTCAACCGGAGGATAGTAACCGCTCTTACCGCGCTAAGGAGTATCTGGGCAGCAGGTTGCAACAATCTGAGACAACTCAGTTTTTACACAAGTCATTTCCATTAATCATTTATTAATGACGCTCCCAACTGAGGCAATTAAGTGGACCTAGGGTTAAAGAAGGGCTCCATATTCATTTCACATCTGTTTCATTACCCCGGAGTTCACAGATCCTGGAGGAATGTAAAAAACAGACTCAGGCCCTAGCTGGTTAGCTCAGTTGGTTAAGCGTTGTCCCAATAAGCCAAGGTTGCAGCAACCAATGAATATGTAAATAAGTGAAACAACAAATCATTGTTTCTCTTCCCCTCTCTCTCAAATCAATAAAATTTTAAAAGAAAAAATAAACAAATGAGAAAACCAGAACAAAAGGACTCCATTTGCCCTGGCCAGTGTGGCTCAGTTGGTTGGAGCATGATCCTTTCTTTCTCACATCAGATCTCACTCTCTCACTCTCTCTCTCTTCTCCTTTCCTCCTTTCCACTCTCTAAGATCAATAATAATAATAATAATAATAATAATAATAATAATAACAACAACAAACCAGAATGGACTCCATTCTTTACTTCTCTCTGGGTTTGGCTTCAGCCCAAAAGGGAGGCAGTCTCTAGCCTCTGGGGTGTGTGTGTGTGTGTGTGTGTGTGTGTGTGTGTGTGTGTGTGAGAGAGAGAGAGAGAGAGAGAGAGAGAGAGAGAGAGACCCTCAGTGGTTCAGGCTCAAAGAGGAAGTCACTGACTGTGAAGGCTGAGGAAGCTTTGGGGGCTGCCTGAGGAAGGGGAGCCCAGAAAGTCTACTTGGTAGGGAAATAGAGTAGCAGCGCCTTGGGCTTGCCCCAGGCATCTCCTATCCCCAGGCCGTGTCAGGCACTTTAGGTGTGTGCTCCCATTTAATCACCCCCAAAACTCTGTGAGTTATGTATCAACATCTGCCTTTTGTATGTCAGGAAATTAGGGCTCAGAGAGGCTACGTGACTCACTAAAGTTGTACAGCTGATGAGCAACAGAGCCGAGGTGGCAGTCCAGCTATGCTGGCCTCAGTGTCCTAGCATTTCCCCCAATGCACACTGTCAGCACATCTGCAGCCCCACTTGATGGTTAAAGAATTCCCAGAGAACCTAGTGGGGCTGGGAAAGGAGAATTCCTGCTCAGTGTTCTTCTCCGGGGCAGGCTCTGAAGAGGGAACAGATACCTGCGCTCCAGCAGCCCTTCTCACAGACACACTGGGTTCCCAGGGAGCTTATGTCCAGCCTGAGTGACTTGGACATCTGTGGGCTTCCTCCACAGGAAGGCCGGGAGCCCCTTCTCCCCGCCAGCCTGGAACAAAGTGTGTGAGAAAGTGTGGGGCACTGAGGCAGCTGTACCTAGACACATAGGTGGGGCTGCTCCATGGGGACAGGGCTGAAGAGTTTGGATAGTGTCTTGGATGCCAGCATCCTAGGGCAATGGTGTTCCACGTGAGGGTAGCAGATGCTGCCACAGTGTCTCAAGCACTGCAAGTTTGAGAGAACTTGGTGTCCAGATGCTCAGCTTCTGAAGATGCTGTTTCCTGAGGCTGGTCTCCCCAGCTGCACCTGTATTCACTCTGACCCTTCCCCCACCAGAACAAAGCAAGATAGATTCTCATCCTTTAAGGATGGGAAACCTCACATACTATAAACAAAGGGGAGGCCCATTTAAGGATTCAAGCCACCCCAAACCCTCAGGGCACAAAATCTTTCTAGGTCCTATACATGTTCCTGGCATTAAAAATGGGGATTCTAGGCTCAGGCTGGAGTATTCTGAATCCAGATATATAGAAGAGTGTGGAGTGCCAGTAACAGCAATCTTTAAGAATTTTAACTCTCCTGTCCCCAATATAACTGTAATGTTTCCGGGGACTATTATGTTTTTCAAAATACAATGAAAAAAAACAAACAAACAGATAAAACTTTTATGTGCATTATTCAACAAAGTAGCTGAATGCCATTTTTATCAAATCACTAGATGCCTGGTGCACGAAATCCGTGCACAGGAGGGGTTCCCTCAGCCCAGCCTGCACCATCTCCAATTAGGGACCCTTTGGGGGATGTCTGGCTGCTGTTGAACATCCCTCTTGCAATCTGGGACCACTGGCTCCTAATCGCTCACCTGCCTGCCTGCCTGATCACCCTTAACCACTCTGCCTGCCTACCTGAATGCCCCTAACCTCTCTGCCTGCCTGCCTGATTGCCCCTAACCCCCTCTGCCTACCAGCCTGATTGCCCCCTAACTACTCTCCCCTGCTGGCCCAATCTCACCCCCAACTGCCCTCCCCTGCAGCCTGATCTTGCCCCCAGCTAGCCTCCCCTGCTGACCTGATCAGCCCTAACTGCCTGTGCCTCAGCTTCCACCACCATGGTAGGAAGGAAGGAAGGAAGTCAGATGTCCAGAAGATGGCCAGTCAACCCAGTCTAATTAGCATGCTACCCTTTTATTAGTATAGATAGATTATATAGGATAGGATTGCTTAAATGGGGGGGGGGGGGCGGGGAGGAGCCTTTTTCAGCAGGAGGAGATGCTCTTGCCAGACAAAAATACATAATCCCTATATCTGGACTGATAGCCAGCCATATGCACTATACTGCCAAACTAGTCATTAAAAAACTGAACCACTTTCTTATACCTTACACCAAACAGCTGTTGCCCTTAAAACCCCTCCTCAGCTCCCATCTTAGGTTCTGCCTTTGCCCAGATTAGGTTCTGATTGGTTGGTTTATATGCCAGTCAGCGTCAGAAGCTCTGCTTCCTAGGCAGCCATTGGCTCCTCGCAGTTCACCCAGATTTGGTTCTGACTGGTCAGTTTCTATGACAGTCAGCGTCTCCGGGCCTATCTATGGGCCTCTCTCAGGCCTGATCTGCAGCCACCACCACAGCTGATAATCAGGCCTTGCCTCTCTCTCTCCGGGCCTCACCAGCAGCCACAGCAGCTACAGGTCAGACCCTGCCTCTCTCTCTGGGCCTCTCTCTGGGCTTGACCCACAGCTGCTGTGGCATCACTGAGGTCATTAGGCCTCTGGCCTGGCCCCAGGCCAAGGCTAATGACCTCGCCATGCCTGCTTCACCCCACCCGCCCTCAGCCACCAGCCTTGCTGTGATAGGAGCGAGCCTGTGGGACTCGGGGCAGGGACCGAAAGGTGCTCCATGCGCTTCCTGGTGACTGGTCGTCCATCTGGTCCTTTAATGTTGTGACGGCCCCTGGCCTTTTGTAATGTAGGTAATGCAGATACTATAAATTATTTATTCTATGTATTGACAAACTTCATCTTATTTCTTCGTAAAATGTTTCATACTGTCTACCTCTAATTTACAATATGCTGACTGTGATTGTGTTTTGTTTCATTTTTTTAGCAAAATTTGTCTTTCTTTTCATTAAATACATAGAAAAATTTGACCATAATGTCCAATGAAATTAATGGAAATATTTATTTAATTGATTCCCAAGACCAACATCAGCATTCAAAATATGCTTTTTATCACATTTCTCACTTCTTAGAAAACTTATAATTTTGACTTTACATTGTATTACTTACAAAGTTTACAAATGAAATAATCAATAACCATACTTTGCATTTTTATTTTGTTTTTATAACATATAAAGTAGATTTAATAATTATATTGGGTCAAAATCATGTAAATATGGCCTGACCATTTTTAGGACACTACCTTCTGAGATTTATTCCAAAATTTATTTTCCAATAGATTTTACCCTGTTCCTTGAAACGCCCATCACTTTTCCGAGGAAAAGTAAGCCTGATTTGGTTGATAGGTTGAACAGTAAGGACTGGTATGGCAATATAATTGAGTGAGAGATATTTTTCATAAATTGATGAACTAAATATGCAGTTTTTAGGTATTTTGAAAACATTTAAAGCAAGTGGTAATGTAAAGGCATTTTACAAAAATATTTATTGGCAAAGGTTTAATCAAATTAATAGATTTAGATTTCCCAACCATCTGAAACTAATGGGTTAAACCAGGTACCTCCAAGGGAAAGGGAAACAGGTCTGATTAATAGTCATTTCATAGGTCTTCATAGTCTTTTTAGGTGTGCCTTCCAAAGGAAAATAGCAAAGCAAAAGACAAGTGGTTTCCAGATGTTTTTTGTCTCATGTTCAGTCTAAGGCATGTGTTCTGGAATCAGTGGCATTATTTAAATATTCTCTCTCTCCTTCTCTCTCTCTCTCTCCTTCTCTCTCTCTCTCTCTCTCTCTCTCTCTCTCTCTCTCTCTCTCTCTCTCTCTCCTTCCCTCCCTCCATTCCCTTTTCCCCTCCCGCAGTGGACCTATGGATGTCATTGTTTACATGTGTGCACGATGCAGCCATGTTCCATCTAGAATACTGATGGCTACTGCAGAGGACATTCAGTGCTGTGCTGACTGCCCAGAACACCTCTCTTCCTGAGTGTGCTCTTTCCCCTCCTCCAGCCATGTGTATAGACTACAGGTGACCACAGATTCTTTGAAGCTCCTCCCATCAAGAAATGGTCAGCTTCCCTACTCTCTACACCTGAGCTTGATTTTCGACTTGCTTTGACCAACAGAATGTGGCAGGAGTGATGTTATGTGGGTTCCAAATCTGGGCCTCAAGAAGCAGTATCTGCTCTTGCTACTTTGAATTCTGCTGTCAAGGGATTGATGACCCATGGGGAGGCCCTGGGCAGCAGAACTGAGATACCCTGGCTGATAGCATGCTCAGGGCTTAGCTGTTGCAGAGATAGCTCTTTACAAATATTTGCACTCCCAGCCCATACCATGGGCTTGTTACTGGACAGTGGCTGCACAGCCTGGGGCAGTATTTCCTCACTCCCTTTATGCTCACTATGCCCAGGTAACTAGCTCTCACCAGTGAAGTCTGAGTGGAAAAGATGTGAGACACCTCTAGGCTGAGGCTTTAGAAGTTTATGGGGCTCCTTCACTTGTTATTTCCACTTCTGGTGACTGGAAGCAGAGGAGACCCAGGTCCTAGGGGACACCATGCGGGAAACAGCCCACTAAACACAGTTAAGTGGCATCCATTTGCCCTATAAGGAAGGCCAGCATGTTCCAAGAATCATAAATAAGCTTTTATTGTGTTAAGACCCTGAAAGTTTGAGATATGCTTAATATTGAGAGCAGGTAACTAATACAAAAGTCCACAACTATGAATTACTGTGTTGGGCATTGTTGCAAGCACTTTACATATATCAATCGACTTCATCCTCTCCACAACCCCACAAGGAAGTTCTATTGCCCTCACTTTCACAGAGCAGGAAACTTGGACTCAGAGGGGTAAAGTGACTCTTCCAAGTGACTCTGGAATAAAATGATTTGGGATTTGATCTGGAAAACAATCTCTTGACCTGGATGTGAGTCCTTGTTGCTGACTCGCTGTTGGATGTCAGACAATCCCCTTCCCCCTCTGGTTTCCATTTTCTCATCTATGGATTAGTGAGGAGGCTAAAATCAATGAACTCTCCTGCACAACTACAAAATCCTTGGTTTCTGTGGTTTGAAGAAAGGCACAGGTGAAGGTGAATCAGCCATGAGGGAATCCACTGTAGAGCAGGAGGGAAAGTCTCTGCTTCTCAAGCCCCTGGGATCCACCCTCCACCCCGACTCATGTGTATGTAGTCAGCAGGTGGCGGCAGATGCTGGGCTGACCTGGCAAAACCTGAGAGCTGCACTTTCTGTGATTTGGATGACTAGACATGAAGGTGTGTGACAGCTGCACACGATGTCTCTCAAGTGAATCCCAGGCCCCACCGGGCATGCCCCCCCCCCCAGCACTCCTGGAAACTGTACCCAGTGAAGGGTACTGTCTCACTGTTGCCTCAGGAGGCACTGACTGAGGTGCTAGCAGGACCAGGGCAGTGTCTTAGGCTGAGGTAGTTGGGGACAATGGCCCAAGGAAGTAGGGAGGGCAGGAATTATAATGCCTTTTCCCCCCTAAGTGTCAAATGGGGGAGCAAAAGCCCAGAGAGGCTGACTCACCCCAAATATTCAGAGAGTTGTGGGCTGGACCTAGAGCCCAGTTTTGCTTGCTGATCCAGGGCTCTTTTTTGTTATCGCTCTCCTGCCAGGCTTGAGCTGAGGACAGCAAATTGTTGCCGTTTATAACTATGTTTTTGTTCATTTCTAATGCAGAGAAGGCTACTTCAAATAGAGCCGGGAGAAGTTCCTGCTCTTAGAAAACCCAGTACAGATGACTACAGCTGGAGAGGGTGGCCCTGAGGGCCTATTAACCCCAAGCCTTTCGGAGGCCCTGTTCCTCCCGCAGGACCTTGCAGGAAATCCTGGCAGACTGACAGGACTGTTGTGGCTGCGAGGCCTCTGCCTTCTGTGAGCTTTCTGTTCAGTCAGACCCCCCGATGTTCTGAGAGGAGACCTGGGCCAGAGTCACCAGCTACATGATTCAGCGCGAGGCCTCTGATTTCTTATCTGGTAAAGGAGGGGGCGGCTGGTCGAAACAATCTCTGAAGTCCCCGTGACGCTGTTCCTGCAGGAAGGGGAGGTATTTTGATTGAGAATTGTTTTTAATCCAGCAAGCTTTGAAGCCCAACATTTCTAAAAGGGGCCTGACTAGGGAAAGAAGGTTACTCATATGGTCCTATAATTCACAGCACATATTACCTACACCTTTTCTCACACAAATGGGAGGGGGGGAAACTCTACACGGACCCTGGGATGGAAGTTAGACTAGACTCTTGGCTCCTCCATTTCTTGGTTTCCTCTTGGTCCTGGCTCAGCTGTGGCTGATGGGCTTCGGGCCCTTTGCTGGGCACTTTCATAAACAGGATTAACTTGGCTCTTCTGTGCTCTAGGTAGTTCTCCGGAGAGTCTTTGCTTCTGTTCAGACAGACATTGTCTTCCGGTATCTCCAAGGCTGTCATGTGGTGCAGACAGAGCGGGGCTGCTGTGTCTGATGAGGAATTGGGCGGGAGGCCCCGACTCACCTCCACTCTATCGGGCTCAGATCTGAGGGGCTTTGCCTCAGCCATATTAGTCAGGACTCTTTCTGTTGAATGTGACAGAGACTCAACTCACACTTGCCTAGAGCAAAGGGGAGTTTTTGGCTGAGGAAACTGGAAAAGACAGAGGTGGAGTGAACCTCAGGCACTACTGATGAGGGCTCAACAATGTTGTCACCTCTCCCTTTCTTCAAAGCACAATCTTTTTTTCTCTCTTTGTGAGTTGTCTTCATTCTTTTCTACTACAGATAGGATTACCAGGGGGTGGGGTGGGGGGAAGAGGAAGGCATAGCTCTAGACAACCCAGTTTAAATCACCCCAGTAGTGACCTTGGGCAAAAAGAGCCTCAGTGTATACAAGTCCCAGGGGAAAGCTCTAATTGGCTGGCTTAGGTCACATGCCCACCTCTGGGACCAACACCATTTCCAGCAGGGTACTGCCACTGTCAGTAAATAGAATCATATGGAATGGGTCATGTGGGAGGAGCAGTTTTATAAAGGGGGGAGGGGGATAGTGTTATCAGAGAAGGAGTCCAAGGGAGCTGTGAGAGATCAAAGCAATAGGTATCCACTAAAAATGTTGTGTCAGTCAATGACCAATAACCAGGCAGGAAAAAATTTAATAGAAATAGCTGTTAGGTTTAACGTTGCTACCTAGGTACCTGAAGGGTAAAAGGTGGAACAGGGGCAGCGCCTGCAGGCCGCAGCCACCGTTCCTCTGGCTGAGGGAGCAAGGGAAAACTTTAGAAACAGAGAAGCCTGCAGAACTGAAACTCAGACTTCTGAGGAGGGAGGGCCAGGCCTGGGACCCAGCCCTCTGAGCAGGGGTGCCCACTGGCTGTTGACTGTGTGTGTGTGTGTGTGTGTGTGTATGGGGGTGGGGGGAGGTTGAGGGGCGCAGACTGGTGTGAAACGGGTTCTGTGAGGGTTGGGAAATCTGCAAACTGGATTCAGCTGCTGCAGCAGTTGGGCATTGTCTGCAGCGGTGAAGAATAGTTGCTTCGGCTGGCGCTCAGGGCAGCAGGAAGCCCGCAGGAAGCAGACGGGAACAAACAGGAAAGAGCGAGCCCAGTCTCACTCTTCTGGCCTCGGAGGCTCCCGCCAGCGCCCCTTATGGGCAGTGTCAACACGGAGCCCAGGGGCAGTGCAGACTCCCAGCCCCAGCAGAGCGCAGAGGCAGGGACTTAACAACTGGCCTGATGTGCTACTTCAGGTGTTCTGGTTGGTGCCACCTCCGGAACAGCAGTCCGTCTCCGGGGAGCGGCTGTGAACTCCTGGAGGTCAGGGGCATGCTCATCTCTGTGTGTGTTCTTCTCAGGGCCGGATGCCCTTCTGGGCAGAGCGGGCCCTATTAAGTGTGTGTTACGCTGAAATAAGCTGTATGGCAGGAGCATGGGGCGAGCGAGTCCTAGGGCAACCCCGGGGCCTTCCCTGTGCAGCCTTCAGCTGGCTGTCTTTCCTGAGGCCTGACTCTAGGCTCTCCCTGGAGTGCTGGGTGGGGCCAGACTGTGAACAGCTGGAGAGGGTCTGCCCACAACGGGCTTCTGATCCTCACCCACTTTCTGATACAGCCACTGGCAAGCTCCACCCCGCTGCACTGTGTGGCTTTGGGGAGGTTACTCTGCCCTTTTGAGCCTCAGCTTCCCCACATGCCCCTTCAGTCCCTCAATCTCTGCGCCAGGAGACAAGAAGAGACTCTTGGTCCTTACAGGACTAATAACTTAGGTGACGATGCATCACAATTATGCTTTGCAAGACAGTGAGTATTTACTAAGACAAGACCTGCTTAGCTCAGGGGGAAGTCTCAGGGCTGCTGGGGCTTGCTGTGTTGAGCAGAGCTCTGGGTCAGCTCTGTGGGATGCAGGGAGGGGCATTAAAGGAGGAGACAGCCCAGGAGGGAGAAGGGGCTCTGCATCAACCTGAAGGAAACAGGAGGACAGGTGAACACCATCCCCTGGCGCCCAGCCAATTCCAGATCAGCGAGCGTTTAATCAGGGCTTCTCAGGTGAGGTCTGAGCCTCCCAGCCTCCAGGTTCTTCAGGGCAGGACAACAGGGGGACAGTCCTGGTGGAGGTAAAGGACCTGCGAAGATTTAATGTGGATGTGGGATGAGGTCAGTGCTCAATAGAGAGAACATGCCCCAACAATAAATGGCATCTTTTTGCTCCATTGTTGCCCGCATCACACTCAGGCATATATTAAAGGTCATGTGTCCAAGTTTATCTCCCGCCCTAATCTTTAGTTCTTTGAGGGTAGGGACTGTGTCTGATTTTCCTCTGGTGGTGCTGTGCTCAGAGAATATGTGGGGTGTAGATGGAGAAGATGACCAAGACAAGGCGGGTATTAGGGGGGCCTGCCCTCTAAAGCAGCATGGCTGAGGCCAGGCCAGAGCAGTTGGGTTGTGAGCTCAGGTGGCGGTATACATGGTGGCCGATGTGGCATTTCCCACTGAGGGGCCCTGGCAGGTAGGTGTAGGGGATCAAATCACAGAGTGCTCTTCCCAGACCGAGAAGGGATCAATGAGGCTAATTGGGTCCTGAGGTCTGACGAGGTTTCTGGACCCATTTGGCATCTTCCCAGTCACAGAGCATCAGCTTCCTCAAGAATTTAATTTTCCTTTGTTGAATGCAGCCCTCTGATGAGGAACAGTGTGGGCTGTTTGTTTTTCCTTTTCCTTTTCCTGTGTGAAGACTAGAGGGTGACGTTTCCTGAGCAGGCCCCTCAGCACAGTCGGCACCTGCCTCCTTTCATCTGCTCAGCTGCCCATCCCTCCGCTCTGCTCAGTGCTGGCCAAGAGGTTTGCCTATCAGCTCATCACTGGGGGAAGGGGGGTGAGGCTGGGGCTGGAGGAGGGAGAGGTGTCTGAATCCAGGCCTGTAATGCTTTTTCCTGCAGCCCAGGCACACAGTGGAAGGTGAGCATATCTACCCTTCTTCCCCTGCTTAGTTACTGTCCCTGCTGAGATATCTCAACTGGAGATGAGAATTTGCCGATCCAGGGCTTTCAATTCTCTTGTGTTTTTAAGCCTCTCCAAACAGACAATGATCGTGATTAAATATATATTTAGATCTTGTGGATTTTTTTTTTTTTGCTTATCTTTCTCTTTTAAATTAAATTTTTTTGTTACTCTTCATTCTTTTCTTTTTATGAATGAAATTGTTTAGTAGTTTTAGTTCTTTCAAGGGGAAATCTCTGGGATTAAACTATCTCAATGTATCTTTTAAAAAGTATTTATGTGCTTCACTCTTAAAAACTAGTTTAAATGGGTATGGAATTTTAGGAGTGATTCATACTCCCAAGGTCCTCTGGATGTAGTATGCCCCATTCCACCAAATTCCATCTTCACAGGAATGTTCCTCTTGCTCATTTCTGCAAAGGGACATGCTAAAATAAATAAGAGCTTGTTTATAAGTGCACTGGTCCCCTTAAGGTTAAACATATCGAGAAAGGAGAGAGAAATGTTGGAAGTTATTTTTCCTTAGCCCTCTGAAGATATAATTCCATTATTTTATGGTGTCTATGTTGGTGGTAAAAACTGATGTTTATCTGATAGCCATTCTTTTGTGGATGTCTATATTTTCACTAAACTAGCTTTTATGATTACTTTCATCCTATTGTAGATGTGAATTTATATTTATTCTGTCTGGGGCCTAGTGTGCTTATTCAATGTATGGCTACATATTCTGGAGGAATCTCATCTGTTATGTATGGAAATGCCATCTCTTTTCCAGGCCGTTCATTCTTTACATCTGGAACTCTGACTAGACATATATTGGGGCTTCTCAATCTATTATCCACATCTCATACTTAATTCCTCACTTTATGGAAATCTCTGTGATTTCCTTATCTCTATCATCTTATTCACTAATTTCTCCTTTAGTTTGATCTAGTAATTGTTTAATGTTATCATTAATTTTTAAAAATGAATTATTATACCTTTTATTATGTAAATTTCTATTTGGTATTTTTTCAATCCTTTCATTAATCTTTTATAATGATCTCTTTTTGCTTTGTTTTGTAGATCTGTTTTTTCTTTAATCTCTTTGAATACTATAAGCATAGTTAATTTGGAGTCCCTTTAGATTTCTGTGTAATTTTTTTCTCACCTGGGTTGCTTTTTAAAACCTATCTGCTAATTATTGCTCATGGCTTTGGACTTCCTTGCAAGCTCTGTAATTCTGTGGGTGAGAAATTGTCTTCTGTGGGGTCATGCATATGCTTCAATTATGAAGATGTTCCTATGGTTACTTCTGCTGCTTCTAAAGGGAAAAGAGTTTCTAGATCAGTTCTTACGTGAGTTTCCAGGCTCAGGACATTTACCCCATGCTGGTAGCATGAGAACCCCGCCCATACCTCTATACCACTCACACTAGAGGTTTAGGTATCTCGTGGGTAGGACTATTTCCTGCTTGGGCTCACTTTTGTGCCTCATATTTGTGTCCATAGGCAGAGTTCTTTTGATCTCTGTTCCCAAATAGGAAAAGCTTTTTTTACCCTTCGCTTTATTCAAGGGTCTCAGTTCTATTATCTCTGCTATTTGAAAACTGCAGCCTGGATAGTTCTGTGAGCATTAAAACTGCAGCCTATCTATACACTGTATGTGGAATTTTAGAAAAAGCAAAACTATTGGGACAGAAATAGATCAGTGGTTGCCAGAGCCAGGAGGTGGAAGAAGAACTTGACTGTAAAGGCCAGAGTGAAATTTTGGGGGGAGGTAGAACTGTTCTATGCCTTCATTTGGGGTAGTGGTTACATGACTGTATGCATTTGTCAAGACCTATTGTACTCAACATTAAAAAGGATACATTTGACTGTATGTAAAGTATGCATTCATTTAATTTTTAAGAGATCCAGGATAATAAATATATAATCTTTTCAATATAATGTTTGATAAGTCAGAAAAGCCACAAAACAACTGAGCCTCTGAGGCGTTCACAGGGCGTGGTTCCATCCGGATCGCCGTCGTCAGCACATCCCTTTCTTCAGTTTCTGATCTTGGCTATGGGCTTGGCAATTTAATTTTCTGTGTCTATTTAGCATTCCCATGTGTTTGGAGCAGGCGCCATCAGCCCAGAAGTCAAGTGCCCACATGTCCCCCTAGGCCAATGCACTGGATGGAAGTCCCTGCTGGACCTCAGGACAGTGCATTTCCAGATAAGCAGCTGGCGCCATTCTGTGTGGCCCAATTGCCCAGCTCCCCAATCCAGATGCTGGGTCTTTATCTTTCCTCTGTCTCCCCGGAGTTCTGCTTCTGATGCTCTCCAAGTGCACTCAGTCCCAGTGCGCAGGCTTCTTCCTGCAGCTGGTAGGGACTGGGTCACCCTGGAGCACTGCGTTGCTGTAGGTGGTGCTGCATCCATCTGGGCTCAGGTGCCTCACTGAACCCCAGGGTTTGACTCAGCATCCGTGAAGGCATCAGGACTGGCATCTACTTCAGGTGGATGCTAGTTGCCCAATAATTAGTATGGCGCTGCATTTGGCAAAATTAGAAGCTGTGTCACTAAGTAACCCAGCTCCAGGAGGCAGCACTGCTTCTGCCTTAATGATTCATATTAACTTGTGAGGGAAGTTAAAGTACTGAAATCCAAAGTGAATTAAATTAAGAGTGAAGTAGTTAAGAAGTTACAAATCCTTTTCTATTCCACTAAAGATGAGGTTTCAGTCTTGTGCAAAGACAAATGGAATCATTAAAAAATCATTAGAAAAATTATATAACTAATTATTTTTTTCTCAAAATTTTAAAAACATGTTTACAAATTTAAAGTAGTACAATGTTATGGCTTTTGTAAAACGTGTACAGATATACGAGACAGAGAAGAAGGAAGGGAGGGAGGGGAAGAGAGGAGAATATCAGAGTGAGAACTTCCTAGAGATTATCTGGTCTGGCCCTCAGTTTTACTGTCAGGGAAACTGGGTCACCCAGCTGGACAGTAGACCAGTGCAGTAGGTCAGTAGAACCCAGGTCTTCCAAATCCTGGTTCAGGACTTGTCCCATTGGGCCTCCCTGCCTCGAGATGTGAGATCAGCTGTGCAGATGGCGATTGCGGATGGAGCCCAGGGGACTGTGGTCCTAGAAGGTTTCCTGGCCTGAGTCTGAAGGGAGAGGGAGCTCCTGGGTGGAAGCTGAGGATGGGTAAGGGCTCAGCGGACACCAGTGAGCAAACGACTGGCAGCAGCACAGGCTCCTTCTCTCAGCTGCCTTTTAGCGGAGCCAGGAGAAGGGGACACGAATTCCCCCAGGCCCTGAATGTCTGATGACAGCAAATGGCAGAGACCCAGGTCACTGCGCACACTAATGGGGCTGCTTGAATAGAGAACGTGGGCTGACTGAGGGGAAATCATCGCTCTCCCCCAAAGTGGCCCTTAGTGATTTGTGCAGCCTGACATGTACTTCCATCTCAGCATCTAGAACTGGCTCTGGTTGTGGGTTCACCTCTTTCATGTGATCAGAAGTCTTTCAGGTTGGAGGGGTGTGGGTGTAGCAAGGGGAGTGGTCTGCCCCAGCCAGGAGAGTGTGGCATCACTCTGGTCCTTCAGAATTGCAGTGCTTTGGTGAGGGGAAAAGCAGACCGGCTTCCAGTCAGTTCCATCACTGTTTTAAATTCTCTGCAGACCATGCAGCCCTTCCTTCTGTACCCATGGACAACTGCTCTCATTGCCACTGTCCCCTGCATGCAGAGACCCCTCACCAGATCTCTGTGCGATTGTCCATGACCTGCAGGGCTGGCCCCCATGGCCACGTGGATGAAAGGGCAGCTGGGAAAGCAGTAGTTACCATCTCCAGCCTCTTCAGTGGAAGACAGAAAGGGAGGCGACAGTAGGTTGCTATCCTCTCCAACTCTCTCCCCGCAAGGGTGGGCATTAGCCCCAGCAGCTGGCAGGCCAGGCCCGTCGGTGGGTTTTCTCACAATCCATGGAAACCATGAGGCCCCACCAGAGCCAGCTGTATTTATTGGACAGCTGCTGCCAAGGCCCTTTGACAGAACCAAGGGTACAGACTCTGAAGAAGAGGACCCCACAGAGATGAGGCATGAGGGAATGTGTCCTGAGTGGGTTGGGACTGGAGGCTCTGGATGGTTTTGAAGACGGATCTATCCAATGGGTGGTAATCTCATTCAAAATATCAGCAACAACTAAAAAATTCCAGTAGGAAACCTGATATTTGGTTGCTGCTATTGAAGTGTACTTTTCCGTGTCTCATCATCAGTTACCAAAATCTAACATTCCCATCAGTGATGCTAAATATTCCTGATGAACATCCCCATATGGAAATGAGAGGAAAGGTCTGTTTGGGAAGTTGAGTTCTGCCATTTGTCTCTGGGTGAACTGGTCTCTCAGCTTTCTGTGAACCGCAAGTTGCTGGGATGACCCACACTCACCCAGATGGAGATGTGAGGGCTGGAGTTACCGAGTCAGCCTCCTTAGGGATGAGAGTGGACCTGTGTCCAGGGAGTGGACGCATGACTGAGGCCCTGGATGGTCCTTAAGCTGTTACAGCTTCCGGGTGAGTGTGTGCAGAGTGGGCTTGGTTGAAATAAACTTGCTGGGCTTGGCTGAAGCGAACTTGCTCTTTAACGTCCAAAGGATCTCATTGGAGAAATTCACAGCAGGAGATGCCTGCCTTTGAAGCATCAGCAGCTGTGGAGGGTTCAGAAGTCTGTCTTTTCTTTCTCAGGAAGAAAAGGGTTGATGCCTAAGAACCCCAGTGGAAACTGTTTAGGACTGTGCTGGAGACCCGAGTCTGAGCAAGACTACTGGGTGCTAGGAAAGGCCAGAGTGAGGAAGTGAGTGAGGCAGCTGCACCCATTTGCTGCCGCCGGTCTTGGGGGGGAAGGTATGAATCTGTGCCACCTGCTGGTTTGCTACGTGGGATTCTGAGAGCACCTGTGGGTGGGATGGGAGGAGGGGGCATACTGGAGCAGGCAAAATCCAACTTTATGGAGCACATCCAAAGAACATGGTCACATCCTGTCCTTGTGAGAATCTCAATACTGAATACAAAACGGTGTCATGTTTATTTATTTTGCAAACGATCACAGTGTTGTGTGTGTGTATGGGTCTGGGGTAACTGGGGTACAGTTGGGTAAAAGAAGATGCTTTGCCAATTTTAGAGCATTACTAACCTGGTTCGTTTCTTAAAAACAAACAGCAAAACCAAACATATTTGTTGATTGACTTGATAATCACAGTTTTACCTGCCAATCTGCACCACTGCTTGAGTACAGCATAAAACACACTTCGTCGCTGTTGACATTTTTCTAAGTTTCATGTAGGCAGAGTGTAGGTGTCTTATAAATATGTTTATCTGGGTAAAGAAACTTCTTCAGGCTGGGGATGGGACGTGATTTACAGTGTAAAGAATCTAAGAGCTTTGGACAGCACAGGCTTCAGGTGTGCTGTAATGGCTAAAAGCGGATTTCATTACATTGCTGTGTCTTAGGAATTGGAGCAGATTCAGGGCCCTTGTTGGAGACTCATGGTGCCGTCTGGATGTCTGGGGCCACTTGAGTCCTGGCCGGGCCTGACATCCTGATTCAGGAAGCTGTGGCTCTCACACTTGGCGTTTACCCTCGCTCCCTTGCATCGCGTTTCACAGCATCCCCAGCTCCAGCAAGAACCAGGAACCAGCTTGCAAGCCCCAGCCCCTCCAAGAAGAGAGAAAACCCCAGAACGTCTCCAGCAACATATATTTGGGAACTAGACCAGATTTCATTTAAAACACTGTACATCGGGCAGGAAAATGTGGGTTTGCAGAGGAATACACCACGCTGGGAAAACGTTGCTCTTAAACACACAAATTGGTGCAAGAGCAACCACCAGGGTGGAATTCATTGGGTTCTCAAAATAGAGGGGAGGCATGTGGACTATTAGTGGGTATGTTATTTGTCTGTTGCTGCACAACAAATTGTCCAAACCTGAGATGCTGAAAGCTGCAAGCTTCATTGAGTAAGCCTCGTGGTTTCTCTGGGTCGGAAAGTCAGGGGCAGTGTGGCTGGGCAGTTCTGGCACGGGTCTCCCGAGGTCGCAGTCCGATGTCAGCAGGGGCTGTAGTCACCCGAAGGCTTGTCTGGCATTAGAGGATACATTTGCAAGAAGGCTCCCTCTCAGGACTGGACCAGGGTGCTGGCTGTTGGCCTCATTTCCTCTCCTGGTGGGCTTCTCCACATGACTACTCTTGAGACTTCTTGCCAACTTGCTATGCAAAAGATATACCAATTTGTCTCTCAAAAGGCGCTTTAAGAGAAAAATAAATCCCATGCCCCACTTGCCTATGCCCTAAACTAGGTGCTCTTTTCCTCTGATTCCACTTTTTCCCTTAGAAATGGATGTGCACTGTGACATGTACGGTCAAGACTAGCATTTCTCCCCAACATGAGTTGCTATCTGGTAACATTCAAGATACCATATTGGATTTTGTAAAGGTATAAAAGCACGAACAGCACAGGAGAGGAGGCAATAGCAGCATGTGGAAGCTGGGAAGCAGGTAGATAGTGGTGACCGACGTGGCAGGTTCGTTAAAGGAGAATACTAAGTCTACAGTGGGGACAGTTGGGAAACAACCCAATTTGGGGATTCTGTGTGGTACTCAGCAACAGGAACACCTAAAGTTTCTGAAAGTGAGAGCAAAGTGGCATTCACAAAAGGAAAATTAGTTGCAAGTCAATTTTAAAAGCAGATAGATCCCAAGACTACCTCCGCTATGCCAGGCAGTCAGACACCTGTCCGTTCCACATCCCCGCTGAAGATTCCTGGGGTGCTATATTAAAAACAGTAGGAGTATGTGAAAGTTTTCAGGCATCCTCAAACTACAGCCTGTGGACCACATGCGGGTGTTTTTGTCGCCACTGCCTGTCCTGCTTAAAATAATTATATGTGCAGTGTGCATAGGAATTGTTCATAGTTTTTTTTAAAACTATAGTCTGGCCCTCCAACGGTCTGAGGGACAGCAAACTGGCCCCCTGTTTAAAAAGTTTGAGGACCCCTGGACGGTCAGACACTCCTGCCTTCTTCCTCATTTAGCTCCCAGGACACAGGCAGCCAGGGGTATACACTCCAGGGAGAGGCGGATGAGTCTTCTCCAGGGCCCGGCCAAGAGAGAAATCCCGTAAGGTAACAACATTAGGAATTTTCCACAGGATGGCACAGCCAGATCACCTCACAGTGAAGCCCTTACCAGCTAGCCACACACACTGTACTTTCAGCCAGCAACCTGCTCATCCTCAAATATGACTGACAGTCAAGGACTATTTAAGCTTCCATTGGTGTGACTCACTGTGTATCCAAGTCACTTAGGGCTCCCTGTAAGGTTTTCTATTTTATCGATGTCTCAGACATTAATTACTAGGTTGATTTCTACATTTTGGCCTTATTGTTGTCATAATGTGAGAGGAAATGTCTCTCCACATAATTCCTAACTGGCTATTGGATAGTCTATATGAATATTGCCATTGGTGTTTCTTTTGTATTTTACTACTTTTTGAGCCTTCTTATTGATGCTAAAAATGTTCAGAAAAATCTTGGATTTTATGGGTTGACAACTGCACCATCTGCAAATTATGGTAACTGTGTCTCCTCTTCCTGTCTATAGCTATAGAAACTTCTTACTTCTGGCAAACTTCCTATGCCTTGGCCCCCAATTTTATTTTATATTTTTCAACCACAGTTTATATTAAATAACATTCCACACCAGTATCTGATGTCTAGCAAAGTGGCCAGAAAATCATGCACTCTACCAAATGGTCCCTCTGCTGCCCCAAGCACCCACCTGGCTCCAACCCAGTAATCTCCACTTTAGTGACTATATTTCCCAGGCATCTCTGTAGCTATTCTGCAACTACAAATGTGTACTGCCTAATCCCGTCACCTTTTCCACGAAGCCCCCCTTTGACAGCTGTCATTCTGTTCTCCGCATCTGTAAGTCTGTTTCTATTTTGTTTTGTTCATTAGATTCCACATATAAGTGAAATCATATGGAACTTGTCTTTCTCTGACTGGCTTATTTCACTCACTCAGCATAATACTCTCCCTGTCTATCCATGATGTTGCAGAAGGAAAGGTTTCCTTCTTTATGGAGAAGTAGTATTCCATGGTGTAGATGTACCACAGCTTTTTCATCCATTCATCTATTGTAAATAATGCTGCAGTGAACATAGGGGTGCATATATTCTTTTGAATTAGTATTTTAGATTTTTTGGATATATTCCATAAGTGGAATTGTTGGGGCACAAGGTAATTTCATTTTTAATTTTTTGAGGAAACTCCACACTGTTTTCCATAGTGATTGCACCAATCCTCGTTCCTACCAGCAGTGCACAAGGGTTCCCTTTTCTTCACATCTGTGTCAATACTTATTGTTTGTTGATTTATTCGTGATAGCCATCCTGACAGGTGTGAGGTGACATCTCATGGTGGTTTTGATTTGCATTTTTCTGATGATTAGTGAGGTTGAGCAACTTTTCATGTCTATTGGCCACCTGCATGTCTTACTTGGAGAAGTGTCTATTCAGGTCTTCTGTCCACTTTCAGATTGATTATTTTTCTGATGTTAAGTTGCCTGAGTTCTTTATAAATTTTTAAAATTAATTCCTTATTAGATGTATCATTGGTGAATATGTACTTCCATTCAGTGGGTTGTCTTTTCATTTTGTTGATAGTTTCCTTTGCTGGGCAAAAACTTTTTAATTTGATGTGGATCCATTTGTTTATTTATTTATTTTTTGTTTCCCTTGCCAGAGGAGATATATAAGAAATGCTTGAGATTTTACTGTCTATGTTTTCTTCTAGGGTTTTTATGGTTTCAAGCTTACATTTAAGTCTTTCATCTATTTTGAGTTTATTCTTATACTAAGGGCCTGGTGCACAAATATTTGTCCATTCACAGGTGAGGGGAGGGGTTCCCTCAGCCCGGCCTGTGCCCTCTTGCAGTCTGGGACCCCTTGGGGGATGTCCACCTGCTGGCATGTCTGGCCAGCCTGGGTGAGGGGCTGAGGGTCGTTTTCAGGCTGCCCACAGCCCATTCAAGGTTCGGGTCCCTACTGAGGTGCATGTCCAGCCTGGGTGAGGGGCTGAGGGCAATTTGCAGGCTGCCCACAGCTCCCATTGATCCAACATCCCAGAGAGGCTGGCTGGAATCAGGTTTCTGGGGTTTATTTATCTTATATAATTGAAACTTTGTTACTTTGAGTGGAGGCCTACGCAGGGAACAAAGCCTCCTGTTTGCTTCAGCTCTGTGGCTTCTATAATTGAAACTGTGTTGCCTCGAGCAGAGGCCCAACCAGCCTAGGCAGACAGTTTATTCCTGGTGCAACGGAAGCCTCCTGCTTGTTCCAGTTCCGTGGCTGTTGGCCTCCATCTTGGCTGGATTAATTTGCATACAGCTGCTCTGATTGGCTGGGGGCGTGGCGTGGCTGGTGGGCATGGCTTAGGTGTCTCAGAGTGATGGTCAATTTGCATATTACTCTTTTGTTAGATGGGTATGGTGTAAGAAGGTGATCTAGTTTCTTTTTTTTTGACATGTATTTGTCCAATTCTCACAACATCATTTATTGAATAGACTATCTTTACACTATTGTATGTTCTTGCCTCCTTTATCAAATACTAATTGACTATAAAGGTGTGGGTTTATTTCTGGACTCTCTGTGCTGTTCCATTGATCAATGTGTCTGTATGTATGCCAATACCATGCTCTTTTGTTTATTATGGCCTTATAGTATATTTTGGTATCAGGTAGCCTGATACCACCAACTTTGCTCTTCTTTCTCAAGATTGCTGAGGCTATTTGTGGTCTTCTACAGTTCCTTATAAATTTTGGGGTTGTTTGTTCTAGTTCTGTGAAATAAACCAATGGTATTTTAATAGGAATTGTGTTGAATG
This sequence comes from Murina feae, assembly GCA_004026665.1. Taxonomy (NCBI): domain Eukaryota; kingdom Metazoa; phylum Chordata; class Mammalia; order Chiroptera; family Vespertilionidae; genus Murina; species Murina feae. The sequence continues at coordinate 33,646 of PVJC01001381.1, forward strand.
TGTAGATTGCTTTGGGTAGTATGAACATTTTAATGATGTTAATTTTTCCTGTCCATGAACACAGTATATGCTCCCACTTATTTGTGTCTTCTTAAATTTATTTTTTCAGTCTCTTTAAGTTTCTGAGTACAAGTATTTTACATCCTTGGTTAAATTTATTCCTAGGTACCTTATTTTTTTGTTGCAATTGTAAATGGGTTGTTTTCTTAGTTTCTCTTTCTGATAGTTTATTGTTAGTATATAAAAATGCCAACAATTATTGAATATTAATTTTGTATCCTGCCACTTTACTGAGTTCATTTATCAGTTCTAGTAGTTTTTGATGGAATCTTCAAGGTTTTCTATGTACAGTATCATGCCATTTGCAAATAATGACTTTTTTACTTCTTCCTTTTCAATCTTAATGCCTTGTATTTCTTCTTGTCTGATTGCTGTAGTTGGGACTTTCAGTACTATCCTACTTAATAAAAGGGTAAGATACAAATTGACCCTCACAGCAGAACCACTGGGAATGACTGGTTACTATGACACACACTGACCACTAGGGGGCAGACACTCAATACAGGAGCTGCCCCTGGTGGCCAGTGCACTCCCACAGGGGGAGCTCTGCTCAGCCACAAGCCAGGCTGATGGCTGCCAGTACAGCAGTGGTGGTGGGAACCTCTCCTGCCTCCTCAGCAGCGCTAAGGATGTCCAAATGCAGCTTAGGCCTGCTCCCTGCTGGCAAGTGGACATCCCCTGAGGGCTCCCGGGCTGCCAGAGGAATGTCTGACTGCCAGCTTAGGCCCGATCACCTGGGGAGCGGGCCTAAGCCAGCAGGTGGACATCCCCCGAGGGTTCCCAGACTGCAAGAGGGCACAGGCTTGACTTGGCTGAGGGACCCACCCCTCCCCCCCGAGTGCACAAATTTTTGTGTACCGGGCCTCTAGTGTCAAATAAGAGTGGTGAAAGTGGACATCCCTGTCTTGTTCTCAAACTTAAGGGCAATGCTTTTAGTTTTTGCCTGTTGAATATAATGTTGGCTGTGGGTTTGAGATATATGGCTTTTATTATGTGGAGGTATGTTCCCTATATTCCCACTTTGCTGAGTTGTGGGTGTTTTTTTTTGTTTGTTTTTTTTGTGTTTTTTTTTTTATCATAAATGGGTAATGGATTTTACCAAATGCTTTTTCTACATCTATTGATATGATCATGTGATTTTAATCCTTCATTTTGTTTATGTGATGTATCATGTTACTTGATTTGTGGATGTTGTACCAACCTTGTATCCCAGGAATAAATTCCACTTGATCACCATGTATGATCTTTTTAATGTATTGCTACATCCAATTTGCTAATATTTTCTGAGGATTTTAGCATCTATGTTCATTAGGGATATTGGCCTATAATTATTTTTCTTTGCAGTGTCATTATCTGGTTTTGGAATTAGGATAATGCTGGCATCCTAAAATGAGCTTGAGAGCATTCCCTCCTCTAGAATTGTTAGGAATGATTTGAGAAGGATAGGCATTAGTTATTTTTTGAATGTTTGATAAAAGCCACCTGTGAAGCCAACTGAAGATGGTGACTTCCAAAGAGCCAGAATTGGTGGGGAGGGCATGCTGGCTGGTTAGTAACCTCTAGACCTGATGGTTAGTAGCTGTAGGAGGCTGGATTTCCTCTAGTTTTCTTGGGACACAGAATTTGGTAAGAAGACTTAGGCATCAAGACTCTGTGTGTGTCTTTTTTTAAAAAAAAGCGTCCCAGTTTCTCTGCATTTGTTTCCTCATTTGTAAAGCAGAGACAGACATCCCTACCTCTAACCTGGTCTTTTTGGGGTGGGGGTGGGGGTCGGGGAAAGGTAAGGAAGAGAGTGAGGACAAATTATAAATCCTGGAGGAAGTTTACTGTGAGCTCCATAAGAGGGAGTTGGTGGTGAATTCAAGGTGTACTCAACCAGAATCACAGCCACAGGATTGTATCATCATCTCCTGACACAGGATTGATTTCCCGCACTTCTTCAGGGAATGTCAAATGGAACCAAGGGGAAATGGAGCCAGTAGAGCAGAGAGCACAGCTGGCTTTTCAACTGACACTTTGGGTTCATGTGAGAAAGAGCCATGATGCAGAACATCTTTTTAACTCTGGAATATAGATTGGGTTAACTTCAAAGTAGCCTGCATATGAAAAGCATTTTTGCTATTAGGTTTTACAAATGAGACCAGAAGCTGTCATTTGCAAGGTGCTAGAGATGGTGACTTAGCGGTACAACTCTGAGAGTACCAGAGATGGGAAAGATCAAAGAGTGTGATTAATCAGCTGCTTTCCTGCCCCTAGCCAGTTTGGCTCAGCAGATGGAACATTGGCCCATAGACTGAAGAGTTCCAAGTTCAATTCTGGTCAAGGACATATACCTCAGTTGTAGGCTCCATCCCTGGCCCTGGTCAGGGCGTGTGCAGGAGGCAACCAATTGAGGTGTCTCTCTCACATCCATGTTTCTATCTCTCTGTCCCTCTCCCTTCTACTCTCTCTTAAAAAAAAATAAAGAAAAATATCCTCAGGTGAAGATTAACAACAACAAAATCAGCTGCTTTACGGACAGAAGAAGAACAAAAACATTCCTGCTGAAGAATCCCAGACCTGCGAAAGAGTTTTTGAAGAAGTAGATGAGGAATGGAATAACATTTATTGAGCCTCTGCCAATGACCAGGTACTGTGCTAAATGCTAAACATCCATATTTCTCCAATTTTAATGCGTTTATGAATTAATTAAGTGACAGAGTTGAGCTTCAAGTTTAGATCTTCTAGGCTCTGGAGGTTACATCTGAATATACCACAATGCCTCATGATTTCCCATAAAGCAGTGCTCCTCAGAGTCTAAAGAGCTTATTAATCACAGATTTTTTTTAAAATGCAGATTCTGATTTAGAACATCTGGAGCAGATCCTGAGATTCTGCATTTCTAACAAGTTCCCAAGTGATGCTAATATTGCTGGTTTATGGAGTACAATTACAAAGCACGACCTTGGAAATAGTCTGTTTCAGTGATTCATAACCTATGTGCACATCAGCTTTTCCTGGGGGTTAGTTTCCTGAATTCACACCCTTCAACCTACTTCCTTGTGACCTCTTTGGAATGCTAAAGTCATAAATAACTAGGTAGCCTTGTAAAAATCAAGCATAATTTAAAAAAAAACTAGTAAAAACATTTTAAAAAATTATACTTTTGATATATACAAAGTATCAAAATGCTTTGCTCTGCAAGTGTCCTTAGAGAGATCAAGATGATATTACATCCATAAACAAGAGCAGACTTGTTTCTCAAATATTAAGTCATCTGAGAATAGGAACAAGGATCTAAATGTTCAAAGTATGACTGATGAAATTAAAAATTCAATGGGATAAGTTGAATAATGTAATGGGCAAGACTGAGAACCTAACTGATAATTTGAAAAGGAAATTGCCAAAATATGGAGCAAAAATACAAAAAGATAAAATATCAGAGAAAAGTCGAGACATGGAATATAAATCAGAAGGTTCAAACTTTGTCCAACTGGAGGTTTAACAGAAAATGGACATTAACAAAATGGGAGAAACATTTCCTGAATTGAAGAAAGCTGGAGTCTTCAGATTGAAGCAGTCCTCAGAGTGTAAGAAGGATTTATGAATTAAAGACCAATATCCAGACATAGTCTCATGGAATGACAGAACTCTAAGAATAAAGACAAAAATCAAAAGCTTACAGAGCAAAGAAAAAAGGTACCTTGAAAAGTAACAAGATTCAATAGGTATGAGCTATCTTCTTATTAGCTATACTAGGGGCCTGGTGCACAAAAATTTGTGCACTTGGGGGCTCCCACAGTCCGGCCTGTGCCCTCTCGCAGTCTGAGGCCCCACAGGGGATGTCCACCTGCTGGCATGCTGGCCAGCCTGGGTGAGGGGCTAATGGCTGTTTGCAGGCTAGCCAAGCCCCCGAGTGTAGACCCTCACCCTGTTGGGATGTGGCAAGCCTGAGTGATGGGCTGAGGGCTGTTTTCAGGCTACCCACAGTCCTTTCAGGTTTTGGGTCTCTAGTGAGGTGCCTGGGCAGCCTGGGTGAGGGGTTGAGAGCCGTTTTCAGGCTGCCCACAGCTCCCATTGACCCAAGGTCCCAGCAAGGCTGGCTGGAATCAGGTTTCTGGGGTTTATTTATCTTCTATAATTGAAACACTGTTGCTTTGAGCGGAGGCTAGGCAGGTAAGGAAGCCTCCTGTTTGTTTCAGCTCTGTGGCTTCTATAATTGAAACATTGTTACCGTGAACAGAGGCTCAGCCAGCCTAGGCAGGCAGTTGCAATGGAAGCCTGCTGTTTACTCTAGCTCTGTAGCTAACGACCACCATCTTGGCTGAATTAATTTGCATAAAGCCTCTCTGATTGGCTGGTGGGTGTGGCTTAGGCATCCCAGAGAGACAGTTAATTTGCATATTACTCCTTTATTAGATTAGATTGCATGCTAGTAGCCCATGGTATAAAATCCTCAAAGTTCTGAGAAAAATAGTTTTTAGTATAGAATATAGAATTTTATACTTAGCTAAACTATCAACAACAGAATGGCACCCAGGATAGTCATTTTTAGGTATGGAAGAAATTATGTTACTGTATTGGTTTGCTAGGGCTGCTGTAACAAATTACCACAAACTTGATGGCTTAAAAAAAGCCACAAAGTTATTTTCTTACCATTTTAGAGGACAGAAGTCTGTAGTCAGTGATACTGGGGTGAAATCAAGGTGTTGGCAAGGCCACATTCCCTCTGGAGGTTGTGGGGGGAAAACCCTTTTTTGCCTTTTCCAATTTCTGAAGGAGCTGGTATTCCTTGTTTGTGGCTGCATCACTCCAGTCTTTAAGGCCAGTATTTTCAAATCTGTGTCTGTTCCATCTTTATATCTCCTTCTGCTCTACGTCTGTGTGGGATATCTCTCACCTCTCTCTCTCTTTATTAATCCTCATCTGAGCATAGTTTTCCATGGATTTTTAGGGAGAGTGGAAGAGAGAGGGAGACAGAGAGAAACATTGACTTGAGAGAAACACATTGATTGGTTGCCTCCTGCATGAGCCCCAACCAGGGCCTGGGCCAGGGAGGAGCCTGCAACCAAGGTAGGTGCCCTTGATCAGTATCCAACCCAGGACCCTTTGGTCCACAGGCTGATGCTCTATCCACTGAGCCAAACTGGGTAGGGCTCACCTGCCTCTCTTATGATTGCATTTAGGACCTATTTGGATAATCCAGAATGATCTCGTCTCAAAAATCTTTAACTTAATCACATCTGCAAAGACCCCAATTTTGCCATATAAAGTAACATTTACAGGTCTCTGGGATTAAGTTAAGAATTTCTTTTGTGAGGCCATTTTTCAGTCTATAACCAGCTGCCAGTCATACACTCTAAATGAAAACAGACTTTAAGGAAGTACTCTAAGCAAACTGAAAAGGAATTTAAAAAGAGGATGGCGTGAGGGACAAGAAAAATAGAGCTGGAATTACCTCAGAAGAAGTGAAGAGAGCAAAAAGGAAATTATGAGACTCTACCCCACTCTCTGCTTCATAGCAAAGCCTCCTTAGGATGTCAAAGTATCCTGACAGTGAATGACATTTTCTCCTCCTCTGTAGATCCAGTCGTATTATTGGGATCTCTAATGAATAGTGTTCATATAGGCACAACGATGTTTATTGGTTTTCAATCATAAGACATTATGGACCCAATGTGAAACATTTACTTACAGCTAAGGAACGTGTGCAACTGTTATAAACCTCAAAATTGTAAAAAAAAAATCCTATATAATAAAGGAGTAATATGCAAATTGACCACCATGCCCTCACACAAGATGGTGCTCCCATGTACTCAAAAGACGGCTGCCACAAGATGGCTGGCAGGGGAAGGCAGTTGGGGGAAACCAGGCCTGCAGGGGAGGGCAGTTGGGGGTGACCAGGCCAGCAGGGGAGGGTAGTTGGGGTCAACCAGGCTAGCATGGAAGGGCAGTTGGGGGCAATCGGGGCAGCAGGGGAATAGGTAGGCATTTATCAGGCTGGCAGGAGAGTGGTTAGGGGATGATCAGGCTGGCAGGCAGGCAAACAGTTGGGAGCCAGCAGTCCTGGATTGTGAGAGGGATGTCCCATGTTGGAGAGGGTGCAGACTGGGCTGAAGGACACCCCCACAAGCGCACGCATTTTGTGCACCGGGCCTCTAGTAGAAGTTATAATTAAGGAAATAAAAAGAAAATGTTAGCAGATGCTTCCTATGGGGAATGCACTGGGTTTGGATTAGAATGGGAGAGACTTTTACTATTTGGATATTTTAAACTAGGTTCATGGATCACATTTAGAGTTTAAAAAACCCTGCTCAATAATACAAATACATATAACACTAAAACATAAAGCAAGTTGCCTAAGGGAGCAAGTAGTCTGAGGGGTCCCAAGCCTCCTGCCATTGACATGTTCCAGGACCTTTTCTGAAGGGCATGGACAGTGAGGCCCAGAGGCAGAAGATGAGGGTAGTGGGGCCTTCGTCAGGCATTGGGAGGCTGCCATGAGGCCTGAGAGCACAGGTTTGTGTTTTGCATCTCCAAAGCCTTGAACTAGGACCAGGTGGTGGGACCTTCGGGAAGACTTCAGCTCACTCTAAGGAGTGTAGGCACAGAGGCCGAATGGGTGCTCTCAGGATGCAGTGAGTCCCCATCACTGGGGTGTTTTAGGGGCAGAGCAGAAGGAGATGGCACAGAAAGACAGAAAAAGCATGAAATTTGGAATCAGATGACTATAGAGTCTAGTCCTCTTCAATGCTTTTTAGAGGCAGGGGGACACTGAGCAAGGCAAACACCTCAACCTCTCTGAGTCCCTGTGACTCTTGTTTGAAAACAGGACTAAAACTGCTAGCTAATCAGCCAGCATGGTGTCTGGCATTTAGTAAGTGTTGAATAAGAGGTAGGTCATTAGATGAGGTGTGAGAGGAAATACCCCGGATCACCTACAAGGTCCCTCCATCCTGAGATTCCTGGGCCTTTGGAAGCAGACGTGGGGCCTGGGCGTGGAGTTCAGAGGCCCAGGCTGAGAGCAGGGCACTCTGAGTCCAGAGCCTTCATTCCATTTCTGCCATGGGAACCACAGGCCTGGGGCTAGGGTGGCCTCTTTCCTACTCTGCCAGCTGAAGCCTGAGGAAGTTCTGGATCATACTGAGTCAGGCATCAGGGGCCCCCCTTGCTGGGAGGGTGACAAAATGATCGGGAGACCCCTTCAAAGGGGTGTTGGGGAGCTTGGGTAATCACTGTGACTTTGACACTCTTGGGGAATAGGAGTCCACAAGCCGCCATCCAGCAGCTTTCCCATAGCCACACCCCTGAGATAGGCCGATTTCCACCTCGGTTTCTGCCTCCCACTCAGTAAGCAGCGAGGAGGGCACGTGGGGTGGGAAGGCACATTCTCCGCCTCAGGCGTCATGGCACAGCCCTGATGGATTCTCCAGACCAGACGTTGAGGCAGGCGCTGTGCTCTCCCAGGCTGTGACCAGGAGCCATTTATAAAGAAAAGCTTCCACACAGTCACACTCCCGTCCCCGCAAGGACACGACCTGCCACAGAGCCAAAGTCCCGCACCCCACACCAAACATCACACCCAAAGAGGAGGTGATGTGGTATTTTGTCTTCCTTCTAAAGCCTTTAGCTGTGAGCAGTCATGTTGCAACAGAGCCCTTGATTTCACGCAGGAAAGCACTGCGTCCTCACGAAGACCAGGACCTTGGTGTCAGCCCCGGAGGCGCTCGGCCAGGGCCCAGCCTGTTCTCAGAAACCTTGAGTTTGGTCTTGCCTGGCAAGGGCAAGCCCTGGGCACATCACCCCAGGAGGTTTTGGGGGGCCCAAGGAGCATGTGTGTCTTTTTCTAACCTAGTCCACTTGGAATAGTGTCCACTTTATTTGCTGTCATCCCCTGGGAGACAGGGTGGTTCAGCAAGCTTTGGGTGACCCTGACTACCTTGAGAAGGTGGAGGGAAGTGCTTACCCTCCCCCAGGTCCCCATGTCATGCCCCAGGAGGAGTGAAGGTCAGCCTGTCCAATGAAGGCGTGTGGTCTTGGAGACCAGATGCAAGCTAAGCCAGCTGTGGGAGGAGCCAGGCTGCCAGGAGAGGAATGAGCACAGCCTGGGGGTCAGATGAGGCTCTAAGCATCACCCAGTAGGAGGGACAGTGAAATGCTGGGTCGCTTCCAGATGGTGAGTGCCAGAAAGCCAGTCATCTGAGGAAGGTTGAGCATCCGTGGGGGTGGAAGTGGGTGTTAAAGACGAACAACGCTCTGAGACTAAAAGGGTGTCCTGGGGAAGAGGCAGCTGTGACAGGCTGAGACTGCAGAGAGGAGCTAGGATGAGAGATATAAGGAAGCAGAATAAAACTCACTGTTCCCAGAGTCACCAAGGATGCCATCTGCTGCTTTGACAGGTAGTGAGTGACCTGTAGAGATGCTGACCAGCATTCAGAGCCTCTCTGAGGGCTGATAGCCTCCAACCAGCAGTCCCTCCAGGAATCACCTCAATGCACAGAGCCGCCTCGCCTAAGATCTCACCCTTCCTGCTGTGGTCCACATCCAATGACTGATCAAGGGGGGCCATAGTGGCCCAGTCATTTGACTCCAAACAGGGCACCTCTGACATAAGGTTCTTTTGCCCCAGATTCCCGTGGGTTTGGCGGATGCTGTGGTTGGGTCTGCTTTTAGCTGGAATCCTCCCTCTGTCCAATCCGGCTTTCCCCTCCTTTCCACAGGTGTTAATCCCAGAGCATTCCCAGATAAACACCCTACACACAGATCTCCACCTTGGGGTCTACTCCCTTGGGGAGCCGAACCTGCAGCAGTGGGTACACACTGTAAGTGCTTCTGTCTGGGTTCTCTCCCATGATAATGCTGGTTTGTTGGTTTCTACCATGGCCCCCGCACCTGAATCAGCCTGGACACACAGGATGTGCTCACTAAAATATATTTTCCAGTTTAAATGTATTGGTATACTTGTCATTCTCTTTTGTCAAGCCATCACTTCCTGAAGGACAAGGTCCGGCTGGTCATCTTCTCTGTGTCACTAGCTCCTAGCTAACACTTGACCCTTAACCATTGCTCAAAAACATTTATCTTTGGTAAATGCATAAATATTATGAATAGTCAGAGAATGGAGGGAAGATCTTCCTAGGCCAGAGGTCAGTCTAGAGCTTCTATGTAGGAAGAACTCGGGCGGAGAATGGTGGTTCAAATAGGGAATGTCTAGTGATTTATTTGAAGCTGGTATTTGCTAAAATGGCATTCTTTTTACTTAGTGTATTTCTGTTTGGGGTGACAATGGAAATTTTTAGGGGTAAAGCCTACTCAATCCACCTTTGGCTGTGCTGATACCCAGGCTGATGGAACTGCACAGAGCAGTGAAGGGCGGAAGCCCATGTAGGGGAGGGGAGGAGACATCAATCTCTCTACACCCATTTTATTGAGCCCTGTAGCCTGGGTCTGGCAGGAAAACAGGCTCCAGAGGCTGAGGGCTGTTTCTCAGGACCCTTACACGAAAACCGAGGAGAGAAGACAGACAATGCAAATAGATGAGACACAGGCCCAGCTATACCTTAGAGCCAAGAAGAAACTCGGCAGAAGGTTTCTGCTCTGAATTGAAGCAATTTATTATCTGTTCATTTTTCAGCATCATTGACACACAAATAGAGATGGATGTTAAGAGAGAAAAGAGGATAAATAAAGGTTTTAGCTGTAGTTGAAATAAATAGAATAATGATTGATGAGAGAAAGTCTGTAAAGCCAAAAGACATGTGAGAAAATGGATGAGTGAGATCTTACAGAAAATGAGGGAGGGACGGAGGGAGGGAGGAAGTGAAGAGGATAAAGTGAAAGAGAAACTGTTCAGCTGGACCTCCAGTCAAGAGCCCTTATAGCAGCCTGAGGCTATATCACTAACCTCCCTGCATCTCCTCGTTAGGCTTTTTATCATCTCACAGCATCACAGAAGGAGCTTGAGTACAGCACAATCAGATATTTTGAGAGAAAGAGAGACTACATTCACATAAATTTTAACTCTATTTATAAAACGCTAATATGCAAAGTGTCCCTTCAGGAGTTTGACTGGGAGAACAGGAGTGCAATTGCTTGCTATGATGTGCATTGACCACCAGGGGCTGGAGGGCACTGAGGGAATGAGAGAAGGAGGAGGTAGGGAGGTGGGGAAACAGGGAACTTGGTCAGCCCTGATTACTGACCAGGCCTAGGGACCCTACCTGTGCACGAATTTCATGCTCCGGGCCCTCTAGTTAAATTATATTCTTACTATAGGCCCGGTGCACAAAAATTTGTGTAATTGAGGGGGGATCTCTCAGCCTGGCCTGTGCCCTCTCAGAGTCTGAAACCTCTCGGGGTATGTCCACCTGCTGGCTTAGGCCCGCTCCCTGGGTGATTGGGCCTAATCTGGCAGTCAGATATCCCTCTGGCAGCCCGGGAGCCTTCAGGGGATATCTACTTGCCAGCGAGGAGCAGGCCTAAGCTGCAGTCGGATATCCTTAGGACTGCTGAGGAGGCAGGAGAGTCTCACACCACTACTGTTGTACTGGCAGCCGTCAGGCTGGCTTGTGGCTAAGCAGAGCTTCCCCTGTGGGAGTGCACTGACCACCAGGGGCAGCTCCTGCATTGAGCATCTGCCCCCTGGTGGTCAGTGTGTGTCATAGTTACCAGTCATTCCCAGTTGTTCTACTGTTAGGGTCCATTTGCATATTACCCTTTTATTATATAGGATAGAGGCTTGGTGCATGGGTGGGAGCCGCCTGGTTTGCCCTGAAGAGTGTCTTCGATCAGAGTGGGGGTCCTACTGGGGTGCATGATCAGCCTGGGTGAGGGGCTGAGGGCCGTTTTCAGGCTGGCCACATCCCCTTCAGGGAGGGGGGGTCCTGCTGTGGTGCCTGGCCAGCTTAGGTGAGTGGCTGAGGGCTGTTTTCAGGCTGGCTACATCCCCTTCAGGGAGGGGGGGTCCCTGCTGGGGTGCCTGGCCAGCCTGGATGAGGGGCTGATGGCTGTTTGCAGGCTGGCCATGGCCTTCAGCAACCCAAGCTGGAAGCAGGTATCTGAGGTTTATTTATCTTCTATAATTGAAACTTTGTTGCCTTGAGCAGAGGCCACAGCCAGCCTAGGCAGGCAGTTTCCTCCATGGCCAGGGCAATGAAGCCTCCTGTTTGCTCTAGCTCTGTGGCTGCCGGCTGCCATCTTGGTTGGGTTAATTTGCATATACTCACTCTGATTGGCTGATGGGCGTGGCTTAAGATGTAGCAGAGTGATGCAATTAGCATATTACTCTTTTATTAGATTAGATAATTGTTCTAGTTTATTATTAGTTATTGCTAATCTCTCACTGTGCCTAATTTATAAATTAAACTTTGTCATAGGTATGTATATATAGGGAAAAACATAGTACATATAAAGTTTGGTACTATCTATGGTTTCAGCCATCCCCCGGGGGGTTTTGGAACATATCCTTATCAGATAAGTGGGGAAATCCAGGAATAGCCAATGGAAGAGATGCATAAGGCAGAGTAAAGGGGTGGGATATGGCACAGCACTTCCATGCCTTCTCTGGTGCACCCCCTCCCAGTACATCAATATATTCACCAACTTGGATGCTCCTATCCCTCTAGCCCTACTGCCTTCTCTAGAGATCAGGAGTTAGGGCTGAAAGTTCCCTAATTCTCTTCTCAGGTGACAGCCCATCCTGAAGCTATTTAGGGGCTACAATGTGAGTGGGCTCATTAGCATGAACTCAGGCATGTTCAAGAGGAGCTCATTATGAATAACAAAAGACGGTCCTGTCACTCAGGAAATTAGGTGCTTGGTACAAAGACCAAATGGAAACAGAAGGCAAGTGAGCCAGGTTGACCTGGTCCAAGGATTCGCCTCCAAGGCCAGAGCAGGGTGGAGAAGGGCGGAGAGTGAGTCTGGAGGAGCAAGTGAAGGACACCCAGCACACCCCCACATCAGGCACACCTGCTGTTCTGGGCCACCTGTATGTGTCACCTTCATCTTTCTTCTCACAGGCCAGAGAAGGGGGAGGAAGTTCTCTGCAGCCTAGCTGGGCAAGATTTCCCAGTCCCAGAACTTTGGAGCTGGGCAGTTTACACTCCACAGGGCCACGGCGCCGGTTGGTGGCAGGCTCCTGGGTCTGCCCTCTTGGCCCTGTTTCCTGTCTCATGTGGCTGAGAAAGACACATGTTAATAAAATAATCACACAGATAACCAGAGCTGTGTCCTTAGCTGAACACCCATGACCTCTCCCCTCATCTCACGAGTTCCTGCTTGGGCTGCTGCCATAGCCTCCTAACTGGTCCTCTTGGGTCCAACTTCTCACAGACACCCCAACAATCCCAGCTCTTAAGTCTGGCATCCAAATCTCTTCATCTTCCTTCCTCTCCCCATTCCTTCCTCCCTTCTTTCTTTTTTAAATCCTTACCCAAACAGAGAGGGGGGGAGAGAGAGAGAGAGAGAGAGAGAGAGAGAGAGAGAGAGAGAGAGGAAGAAAGAAAGACTTGTTTTACTTATATAATTACGCATTCATTGGTTGATTCTTATATGTGCACTGACCGGGTATCAAACCCACAACCTTGGTGTATCCAGACAATGCTCTAAGCAACTGAGCTACCAGGCCCAGGCTAACTGGTAGGATCTGCTTTTTGTTATCTCTAAGCTCAGCGCGAGGCCCAGTTCTCACCTCTAGTTAGGCAACCTGTGCAGACCACTGCTGACCCCAGAACAGGGCTTGGACACAGGGGACTTATAATGACTGCCACTGTCACAAGCCACTTTAGGGGTTCAAGTGGAGTGTGCAGCATGAGCCCCTCTGGCCGGAGCGGGTATTATCTGTGGGCTGACATCTTATTGCCAGGGGTGCTGCAGGCGGGGCCAGAGCTATGACCAGATGATGTCACCTGGGAAAAGGCTTTGCTTAAGCACAGAGCAGCTTCTGCTGTGAGTAGATCCTTTGAGCCCTGATGGCACATGCCTCACCCTGGGTCAGTGTCAGAGCCCCAGAGGGGCCAGAGCCTACACCCCAGCCAGGCTGGACCATGCTCTTCTTTCGGTGTCTTCCTGCCCCTTTGTTCGTGCAACCCGGAGAGCCTCCGCACTCCACCCAAGCCCGTGCCAGTTCTGCCCAGCCCAGATTCCATGCTTTCTGCAAGACCTCTGGGATCTCCCCAATTAGGTGTCCTCCTTCTCAGCTCCAAAGTGCCATTTCTTACTCCCTAGCCTGCCTCCTGGCTTCTTGGGTGCGTATCTGCAGGGCTGACCTCTGAAGACAGGAAGCCTCTCCCATCCCCACCTTCTCCTCTCCCCTGCACTTGTGCAACAGGGCGTCTGCACCATGCTGATCCCCAGTTAACACTGGGATGAGCACTGGGAACCTAGCGGGCCTAGCGAGCCCATCAGCACTGGGGAGTCTGTGCGGGACCCTAACAGAAGTGCGGCCCCACGGCCTGGGAGTCCGGTCATTTCCCAGAGGCAGAGGCCTGGCTGCCTGGAGGGAAGCAGAGCCTGGGAGGATGCGCAGTGCTTTCTGGACTGTCCGCCCTCCCCAGAGGTCGTTAATAATCTCTGGGAAGGCTGTGCTTAGGTCACTTTTCAGGGGAGAATATATAACCCACATCCCGGCTGGCTCTTGGCAGAGGCAGTGGCCAGAAGCCACGGGCATTTGTCAGGGGCTGGAGGCAGCATAGGAAGCCTTTTCCCTGCCGCTTCTCCCAGGGAATTAGCAGCTCCAAGCTCTGCCCTTTAGCTCCTCTTGCTTTCCTGTTCGCCCTGAAATATCTCCATTCTGGGAAGATGCTGGGCCTTGAACCATCTACTGAAGCCTGCTGAGGGGAGCAGGGAGCAGCACGGGGGTCGGGGAGCAGCCAGCCGGGATGCTAGGCGGCTCACAGGAGGGTGAAGCAGGAAGCTGGTCTTTGAGCCACATCTCTTTAGGGGGCAGGGCTCCTTTCTACTCACAAAGCCACTCTTTTCCCGCCTATGCCCAGGACATCTGAGTAATGTGAGCACCCATGCTAGTACCTGCTACTATTCCCCAACATCTGCCACACCCAGGCGCTACTTGAAGCTCTACACATCACTAACTCATTTTAATCCTTACAGCAAAATTGTGAGTTGCTTTCTATTTTCATCCCATTTAATAATTAGGGAATCTGAAGCACAGAGAGGTTCAGAAACGTGTCTAAGATCACCCAGATGAGTGGGATCTGAACCCAGGATGGTCAATTCCAAGGGCAGTATTCATTCTGCTGTTTCTGCCCAGCATTCAAAACCACTGACATCCACTGAGAAACCCATGTGCAGCCCCGCACAAGTCACCTCAACCTGCGGGGCTGCTTCCTCATTGGTGGAAAGGACGCTATATCAGCAAGTGTTTGCAGTAAGAATTCATTAAGGGCTTGTTGCAAAGTGCTTGGGGGCCCCACATGAGTAAGAGCCAGAAAACCTCTGATGGAAGCAGCAGGGGCAGAAGCAGGTTTCAGATCCACAGGTGCTGAGTGTCCCAAGGGCCATTTCTGGAGTGAAATCCGGTGTCGGGGCCTCGGTGCTGGCACATTGATGAGTGAAGCCGTGGTTCGTGTTGACTGAGGATGCCAGTAGGTTTCCCCTTGTCCCCCAGGACTCACTGCCCACTCCCTAATGATAAACAAAATTAGGCAATAACATAAGGAAATCCAACTTTCATTAGCATTTCTGAGGAGAGGGAGTCACTCTTGTGGATGAAACTCCCAGCCGGCTATAGTTCTCACCCAAGGTCTCACTGTCTTACTTGGCCTCTCATTGCCAAACTCTGAGGCTGGCCCTGTCTTTCGCTGTCTCAGTCCCAAGCCAGGAATTCCATCCTGAGTTCCTGAGTGAAGCAGCCGGGCGCACCAGTGACAGGCAAGTGGCTCATTTGGAAAAACATCCGCTCTGGTCACCACCCTCCTGCCCTTAAGACTCGGATTTAGTTTTGGTTGATAGAGATGTTTCCTCAGCCTGACAGACAAATAGACCCAGGCCCACTCACTCACCGCTTTCCTAGGCGACCACTTCTTTCTCACAGCACAGTAACCCCTGGGAGTTCAGTGCGTGTGACCTATGGGTTGGAAGTGACCCCAGACTTCATGTAGTTTGACCCCTGTTGACATTTGAATCTTTTCTATCCCGTTCCCAACAGGTGGTTGTCAAGCTTCTCCTTGGATGCCTTTACTGATGGAGAATTCAATACACGTCCAGGCCAGCTCTTCCGTGTTTTCAAGCGAGGCCCTGATTGCTCCAGCAGAAACTTCTTGCCACGGAAGTCAGGACGAGAGAACTAGGTTGACTGCCGGGGGCTCAGCAGTAACCTCTTAGGTGTCAGCTATGAGGGATACTTGGAGATGGCCAGGTCTGACTGCTTTACTTTTATAAAAAGTTTTAAGAATAATTCTTTATTTTATAGAGATGGAAGCGACTCCCCTAAGGGCGAGTCATTAGTGGCAGGGTCTTCTTCTAATTACAATGAAGAAGCTAATGGTGTGTGAGCCCTTACTACATTCCAGGAACTTCGATGAATGCTTGAAGCTGCATGACTTCATTTAATTCAAGCTGTTACTGGGCATCGTAAGATGGGTAGTGTTCATTTCACAGAGAAAGTGACCAAGATACAGAGAGCTAAAGCAGTTAGTTCACAGCCATAGCAGCTAGCCAATGGCAGAACCAGGGCTTGAAACCAGGCCTAGTCTGAATCCAAAGGTCATGTTCTCAGCTGCTCTGCTAGTCTTCAGAGCTATGGCTAGCGTCACGAAAGCTAAGAGCGTTGAACTTTTTTTCTGTGGAAGAAATCAAGTGGGACTTCTTACTAGGGAGTTAAAGATTCATGGTAGGTTCTGAGTTCATATAAAATGCTGAAGTTAGGTCGAAGCAAATAAAAAAATTAAGGAGAAATATAGCATCAAATTCAGTGTGACAGATAATTTGCTCCTTGTCTACACATCTAGCCAGCTCCTCTCTAGCTGGTTAACATGTGTAAAGGGCTGAAGGGTACCTGCTATTCTCGTCAAGGGAGTAATTTGTTTCATTTCCTGACTCATGATCTCCTGGTGAGATCATGAGACATTGGAGATGTATTTAGATTACAAGGACAGAGCTAGCAAAAGGTGTTCTTTTAATTGAAGTGAGAAATTACTGTTTAGTTGGAAAAGAAGTTAGCACAATCTTATTTAAAACAACGGAAAAAACTTTTAATCAATTATTTAGGGAAAATTAATTTCCCCTAAGGTTAAAACTTCTGTTAAATTACAGCTGCGAGTTGAGGTTTAGCTATGAGAATTGCTCTGTTATGGAGAGACAGCCTTTGGGTCCTGGAGTTTTTCAGTACTGACTTAAGTTCAGAGCATCCCAAGGCACTGATCAAAGCTGGCTGAAGCTTCTGCTATTCTGTTTGTTCTCAAATCGGCCAGGTTGGAAAGTGGGATGTCTTATTAGCCTGGAAGCCATTTGGCTAAATTACTCTTCATCTCGCCCTGAGTCTGATTGCCCTTTACTGTCACTTTCCTGTCTCCCTCTTGGGGGGCTGCTTTTCAGAAGAGAGAATCTCCAGAATGCAGAAAACCTCCAACCGTCATCAAGGGTGCTTTTCACCAAAGCTCCATGTTGCTGTGCACACAGGGCTGGTGCTGCTGGGCTAGGGGCAGAGTGGTCCTGACCAGGTGCTTAGGTCAAGCTGGGGTCTTTTTTTCATGCCATTTTGGCAATTTAGAATTGGTGCGTGCAATCAATACCCACAGTGTATGTGTGTCTGTGTGTGTGTGTGTGTGGATAATTATAGCTATTTCCATGAACACTTAGACTCTACAAATGCATATTTTTGGATAACTATGTAAGAGTATAGTTGATAAGTCAGATGGCAATTTGTCTTAATAATTGTGACATACATCAAATTGCCATCTAAAAAGATTGCATCAGTCCAAATTGCCATTAAGAGTCTCTGACTCTAGGGTCTATTTTCTCCCCTACCTTTGTCAACACTAGATAATATCAAACTTTTTCATCTTTGCCAATCACAAAGGTGAAAAATGGTGTTGGGTGGTTTGAACTTGTTTTTCTTTATCTAGGAATTAGGGGTCTGGTGCACAAAACTCGTGCACTGGGGGAGGGGGGGCTTCCTCAGCCCAGCTTGCCCCCTCTCACATATTGGGAGCCCTCAGGGGGTGTCCTACTGATGGCTTAGGACCGCTCTTTGATCCCCTTGGGGAGCAGTCCTAAGCCGCAGTCTGGCCTCCCTTTGTAGGAGGTGACCAAGTTAATCAGGGGAAGCCACCAGCCCCATCACCCTGCTGCTGAAGCCACTGCCAGTCACTGTAGCCACCAAGGTGTTTTCATCAACACAGACTCCAGTCCCTTCACCATGAAGAAATGACAACTTTCTTTAGGCATTTTCAAGATGTGTCTTTCATAGGATATGACATTTCTTTCTTTCTTTTTTTTTTAATCCTCACCTGAGGATATGTTTCCATTTATAGAGAATGTGGAAGAGAAGGGAAAAACAGAGAGAAACATCCAAGTGAGGGGAACACTTTGATTGGTTGCCTCCTGCATATGCCCTGACCTGGGCCCTGGCCAGGGAGGAGCCTGCAACCTAGATACAGGCCCTTGGTCAGAATTAAACCCACACCTTGCAGTCGGCAGGCTGAGGCATTATGCACTGAGCCAAACTGGCTAGGGCAGTATATGATATTTCTTAGCCCTCCAGCAGTGGACCTTCATTTTTTTTCTCCAGGAGTATGGTGGAAAAACCCTAGATCACCTTTAGGGATTCTTATTACCCAAGTTACTAAGAATATTACCAGTGGCATACAGGGAGCTTAGCCAATGAGCAGTAAGAAAAGGTGTTTCCTCTGTAGTTCACTCTGATCACCAGCTCCACCCCTGCCCCTCCAATCCCAACTCCACCCCCTGCCCAGGCCTATAACCTCTGGCCAAGGATACAGGCCTGGGCAGGGGACCCCCAAGCCTCTCTGATCACCGGCTTCATGGAGCCCAGGTCTCTGTGATCACCAGCTCTGATCCTGCCCCCTGTCATTGCCAGCTGTGCCCTTGTCCTACTGGCAGCCTCTAGCCAAGGCTGCAGGCCTGGGCAGGGGACCAGGCAGCTCCCCCAGTGCCCACACCCCTGTGATCACAGGCTCTGCCCCTACCCCTCCGATGACTGGCTCTGCTGAACCCAGGCCCCTGCGATCTCTGGCCTTGTCCCTCCCCACGCCTGAGGCCTCTGGCGAAGGCCTCTGACCTGGGCAGGGAACCCCCAGCCTCCTCTGACAGCCTGTTCTGCCCCTCAGGTCCCCTGCCTTCCCCGCCACCTGCCTGGCTAACAGGCCTGACCAGTTCAGTGGTGTGGCTGAGCCGGACTGGGTGCCACCATCTTGTCGCTATGGGCACCTCGTCTTGTGTCCATGGGGGCGGCCATCTTGTGGCTATGGGGGAAGCCATCTTTGTCACAGAGTGATGCCTAATTTGCATATTACTCTTTTATTAGATAGGATGAGGTTGAATACCTTTTCATGTATTTATTTGTCTTTCCTAATCTCTCTGTGGACTTCAATTCATTTTCTTTGTCCATTTTTTGGTCTCTTTTTACTGAATCATAAGTTTGATGTGTTAATATTAATGCCCTCCTCCCACTTCTTCTCTCCATGACACTTCTGATGTCTGGTGGCCTCAGATTAACTCCCCTCAGTGCCTGGCATGGAGTGGGTATCACTACATGCTTGTGGAATGAAATGGGCTCCTAAGTGGCAACCAGGGGTCAGTGATGCAGCTGGAGTTGTTGACAAAGGCAGATTCTCCAGGAAGGACCAGAACTTTGTGTCTCAAATTCCTGTCTCTGTGCTCTTTTCCCTCTCTGAGGGGCCCATACATGCACTCTCCCTTATCATGCCTTTCTCTAAAGTTAGGATCTGGTTTGAGGCTTATCCCTCTGAGGGGAATTGTTGACTCTTACTCAGAGGCTCTTCCAAAAGGTTGAGGACCCAGAGAATTCTCATTTATTTAGTTGGTTTGCTTTATTTATTGAGCTCCTTTGTGCTACGCATTTTCAGATGTTCCTTGAGCTCCAAGTGATTCCAACTGGGTCTCTATATGAGTTGGGGTGATCTAATTCCTGTGAAGAACAACCTCAACATTTCAGTCACTTCACACAATAGACATTTCTTTCCTATTTATGGCACCGTTGAATGCAGGCATTTGGAGGCAGTCTTCCATGGCCCAGGCTCTTTCTACCTTGATCTTTTTCCCCTGCCGGGATCTCTTCATTCATCTGGTGGATGATTAAAGAAACCGTGGAGAATACATGCCTCCTTCTTAACCATAACAACACAGAAGTGAAATGTATTGGTTCCTCCATTACCTTGTTTTGGTGAAAATTAGTCATATAATCCCTTTATAGATGCAAGAGAGGCTGGGAAATATAGTCCCTAAAAGAAAACACTTCTGTGTAGTAAAACTCTGCCCTCTAGAAGGTGAGCATCAATCTTCAATGATGTTAGCTGTCTCTGCCACAGTCTTGGAGAAATTGGATTGACATGATGTTGAATTGGTTCCAGCAAGGATTAAGTCTTGAAAAGACTCCACAGAAACACTTCATAACCATCCTGAGCTAGAGGACTCAGAGTGTGACCTCAGGAGACTGCAAGTGGAGGTGGAGGAGAATGGAGTGTGAGCAGGAAGATTTTTGAGATGTGAGCTGCAGAGACTTGGGAGTTTGAGCTGACCATTTCCTGTGCTTACCCTCGAGCATGTGCTAGTTTGCCATACTAAGTGCAAATTCTTCTATCTGGCACTTAAAATCCTTCATAACCTTGCCCCAACATATTTACTTAGCTTTCTCCCACTACTCATTTGCTTATCCTGTATGCTTGCATTGTAAAGTACCCCACCACCTTACAGAGGCACACATTCATTCATTCATTCATTCATTCATTCATTCAACATTGTGTCACTCCCTAGAAAGGAGCACAAGAAGGAATAAGGTAGGTCCACACCCAAAGGAAGTTACAAAGCTTATGTGCTCTGACCTCTTCAGAATGAGCCTGTGCTGGGAATTTGAAATGCTGATAACAGAAAACCTTCTTCCTTGGGGAAATGTCCTTTTATTGCCCTGCCTGTCTCTGAGTCAATACTTACTGTAGACTCTCTGATCTGGTCCTGGCATCTACGCAACAGAGTCCCTTCCGTAGCTTTCCAGTAATAGCCATCTAGTGTTAGCTAGAGATATGCCAAGGTCAGGGATTTTACTACCTCCTGAGGCACCTGGTAGAAAGACTACCTTTCACTTTTAGTCCTTCCTTGGTTCTCTGGGGCCACATTGTACAAATATGCCCCTTTGTCTACAGGGGGGATGTTGAGAGGTTACTTGGGTTCATTCAGAAAGGACTTTCAACAGACAACACCTCTTGCTCTGACACCCACCCATCTCAGTCTTATGAAGTACAACCTGGAGGTCCTCCAGCTCCCTGCCCCCAAAGTCACTGGCCCACGGTTATGCTCTGTCTGTTCACGGATCCCTGGCTATGCACTCACTCAGTGATGACAAAGCACCAAGTTAACACACAGCCTGACTTGATCTGATGAATCTGACGTGGGGCAGGAGAGGACTGTGCAAGTCCTTGCAGAGACCTTGTCCTTTCCCTCTTGATAATTTCCAGGAAGATCTCAAATACATTTGGGCAAGTTCAGAGATGGGCTTGTGAACAGTTAAGCTAAGTTTTCAAGAAGTTTAAAATGTGCTCTTCTCCCTTTGCTTTACCATGCGGAGCATTCCCCAGATAACATTTTTTTTTAGGAAAAAAGCTGAACCTTCATGAAATTTACTTTCAAGTTGTAGTGGGCAATAAAAATATGGCATCTGTTTAATTGATTATAATTTCCACTGGAAGCGTGAGCAGAATTTTAAAAGCCTTTTGCTTTGCCTTTGGTTTCTCTTTGTGTCCCACTGGAGTAATCTCCTCTCACATCCCTCTGTCCCTGGACCTAGAAACCTGGTAAATAAACAAGCCCCAGAGAGGTCTAGGGAGCCAGCAACATCCTGGAAACCTGAGGCCACAAGGTTAAGCACAAAAAAACGCTCTCTTTCCAGGAAGGAATAACTGAATCAGAGCAGTGACCTTGGCTTTCAGTTAGTTCTCGTTCAACTTTCCCCACTCTTTTCCTCTCTGGGTCCTCCCTCCCCCTGCCTCCGCATGCCCTGTGCGGTGGAGGGCCCGGGACCACCCCTGCTCTCCTGCGCAAGTCCATTTTGCCCTGGGCATGGGCCTCAGCATCTCATGCGTCCACAAAGCTGCGCTGAGTCAAGCTTCCTCTCCAGCTCCGAGAAGAATGCCTGTCAGGAAGCTCAATTATTTGGAGAATGTGAAATACAGTATTTTAATGGAGCCATTTTTCATGTCCCTCTAGAAAAAGAATGTAGAGTCTGTTGTTGGTCTGTCTGCAACTGAGTCTTGTTGACACTAGAGGACCTTCCTGATTTTGATACAGCAAACTCTTGGTACTTTTCTCTGCCATAAAGAGATTTTGGCTGCAGCTCTAATCTCCACAGGTGCAGTCCAGCAAAACAGGCCGATGAAATGAAGGCAGCGTTGTTAGGAAAGGGCTTGCCTTTGGCGTTAATCCTGCAATGGTGGTGCCAAGCCAAGTTACAGCAAAACATCGAGCAGGGTGTTGACATTTATTTCTAGATACCGGGCCTGGTCTTAAAACGAAACCATGATGCTAGCAGCAGGGCGGGAGAAGCTAGTGCCTCTTGTGCCATTTGGCTCCAACACAAGTGGCTAAAGTTTTCGATAACATTTTACTTTTGCTTGATATTCTTCCCACGATACACACCAAACCCTCTCCAGTCAGTAGCAATTGGGAGTTCTTGGAGACAAAGATTGTTGCCAAGAGTCAAATTTCCCAATTTTTCTTATCTAGGATGGACTGGCGGATCCTCTTCTTTGTTGAAATAGGTTTACATTTATATCACAATAAAGATAAATAAAATAAGCAATTAAGCAACAAAGTTGAGCACATAATTCACATCCCTACTGAGCTCCAAATACTTCTCTACTTTGGAATTTTTTTTTAAAGTCCTATGTAGCATTGTTTGAAACCAGAAAAAACAGAAGAGTTGTTTTGGAACCAAAATCACCCGTGCAGTATTGGGCCGTAGTATTAGTTCAGTGAAGGGAAGTAAAGGCAGGGGAAGGGAGCAGGGAAGGGAGAAGGCCAGTGGCTAGACCAAGAGGTCTGAGGTCCTTGGAGACTCACCTTCCGGTCTCTTGCGTTGACTCTCCATCAACACTTGGGCTGCCTCTCCACGGGGAGGAGGGGAGAGGGAGGGCGGGTAGGCAGGGAGAAGGGGGTGTGAGAATGTGGGCCTCGGTCCTGGGTTGGTGTGTTTGGTGTACGTTTTACAGATGAGGAATCGGCTGATAACATTTCTTTGACTTTGAAAGTGCCTTTGAACCCTGCTGAACAAAAACTTGCTCTGCAAGCTTGAAAAACAAATATGACTACATTTGTTTATATTGTTCAAAACTAATCACTGTAGCTGCCACCACAGTCATTCACAGGAAGTCCCATCCCTCCCAGGACTTCCCACCTTGTCTGGTCCAGGAATTCCCAGGCGCTCAGCAGGAAGGGTCCTGGGATAGGCTGAAGAGAGGACAGAACAAACCAACAAACCGCCAGGTTGTGACTAAGAAAACCCTGCTGGCCCACTCCCCCCAACCTCCCTACCCTCCTACCTCCCCCCCACCCTCAGTCTTACACACCAAATAGGGGGTGGGGAGAAAAGGGGGCTCCACACTTGGGGGAGGACTAAGGTGTTTCTGACCCCAACCCAGTCTTAGCCCGACTCCTGGGGAGCTTGGCAGGAGGGGATGGAGCTACTTGGAGTCTTTCCTACCAGCTGGCCCCAGATCCAGTCATCTCAGGCCTTCAGAGGACCTTCAAAAGGAAGGAGTCAAGGGTTCTCTCTGGCTCTTCCTCCCAGGAGGCTGCTTGGCCTCTGCAAGCTCCCCAGCCCCTTTCTGAGGGAGCAGTGGGGCAGAAGAGGGCCTGCTCACCTTGGTTTGGGAAAAATCTTCAAGCCTGCGTGTAAGTCTAGGTTTAGCCCCTCCCCATTCCCAAGCAGAATTCTGCGGTAGAAGTTTCTCATGAGACACAGGGAGAGCTGTGATATTTCACTGGATCACTTGCTAGATAGTTGGAGGCTTGTGGTGAGTCTCAGGAAGGCTCAAAAGTTATTCCAAGGAAACTCGCCTCCACCCAAGTACAGGAGATGCCTGGTAGTAAGTGATGTTAGTTTCAGGGTCTGCCCACTCAGTCTTGTGCCACTAATTCAGACCATGCACAACCTAGTCTCTGATGGCTGCTTTTTTCCCAACAAACTTTTATTTTAAAATTTTCAACTCTACAGAAAGGTCTCAAAAACAATACCTTATACTTATGATCTGTATACTTTTCTGTGTGCATACTTCAGTTTAAAAATTAAGACTAGCCTTAGCTGGGTTGACTCAGTGGATAGAGCGTCGGCCTGTGAATTGAAGAGTCCCAGGTTTGATTCCAACCAAGACAAATGCCCAGGTTGCAGGCTGGATCCCCAGGGTGGGGTGTACAGGAGGCAGCCAATTAATGATCCCCTCATATCATTGATATTTTTCTCTGTCTATCCCTTTCTCTTCCTCTCTGAAACCAATAAAAATATAAAATAAAAATTTTTTAAATTCCGCCCTAACTGGTTTGGCTCAGTGGATAGAGCATCGGCCTGCGGACTCAAGGGTCCCAGGTTCGATTCCAGTCAAGGGCATGTACCTTGGTTGCGGGCGCATCCCCAGTAGGGAGTGTGCAGGAGGCAGCTAATCGATGTTTCTCTCTCATTGATGTTTCTGGCTCTCTATCCCTCGCCCTTCCTCTCTGTAAAAAATCAATAAAATATATTTAAAAAATTTTTTTAATTTCTGTTTTAAATAAAAAAAAATTAAGACTAGTGCAATAAACACCCACATATTCTTCAGCTAAGTTCACTAATTTTGATGTTTCACTATACTTTCTCTCTCTCCCTCTCTCTCTCTCTCTCTCTCCACACACTTCCATTTATACATGAAAATGTATGTACATTGCATAGATATACATTTAATTTTGTTTAACGATGTGAGAGTATGTTGTAAACACCATGATTCTTTACCCTTTATACTATGTGCCCACAAATAGGACATTCTCCCACATAACCAAAACACTGTAAGGAAACTTAACATTGATATAAAATTATTCTCAATGTCCATAAAGATGGATTTAAAAAATATCTAGGATACAACCAGAGATCATACAATGCATTTAGTTGCTATCTTTTTAGTCTCCTTTAATTTAGAACTAGAGGCCCAATGCATGAAATCTGTGCAAGGACATCAGCCCTTGTAGCTGCTGCCTAGGCCCCCGCGCCATGGCTTCGTCCAGAAGGTCGTCCAGAAGGACAGCTGGTCTAATTAGCATATAATGCTTTTATTATTATAGATAATCCCTTTGACTCTTTAAAAAATCTTTCATTACACTGTCATTTTTGAAGAGTCTAAACAAGCTATTTTATAGAACTTAAATGTTTCTGATGGTTTTCATATGACTTATGTTAAACATTTGTGACATGAATAGTGTGTAGGTGATTTGGTTTCCTCATGGGGGTAGCTGATGTCAGTTGGTCTCATTATAGTGATGTTAAAGTTTGATTATTCAACTAAGGGGATGTCAGCCAGACTTCTCCTCTGTGACTATTGTATATGTCAATTAGAGTATATTGAGAGAACATTTTAAATAATAATAACTTTAAAAAATCCCACTTTCAGCTATTGGCCAATAAAGTGATCCACGGTATCTCTTCCGTTCCTCTAGTTTCCTTATAGGACTCCAGGGTCCCCCACAGCACTGCTCTGGCAGCAATGCACAGGCTGTTTACTCAGCTGCTCACTGCTGATAACCCGCTAGCTGCTTGTCCACACTGATCTCAATTGTATTGCAAGGTCCTCATTATTTTCATTGAGTTAAAGACATTCTCTGATTAAACATGTCCAGTCTGCCAGCCCAGAGGGAGCCTCTGCTGACTTTTCCTGTCTCTCTCTGAGCATAAACTGAGCAGTCAGACACATACTTGTTTTCTCCCTCTTAGAGAGAAATAAATGATTGGATCTAAATACAACTCATCTTTCAAACTAATTTCATAAACGTTACTACAAACATACAGAAAAGACACAGGCATTTCAAAATGAGGGAGGTTATGATATAGAAAAGAAACTGGAGTGGGAGTTGAGAGACTTAGGTTCAAGTCCCAAATCTCTGATTTATAAACTCTGATTTTAGGTAACTTACTTCATCTTTCTGAATTTCATCATTATTATGT
This sequence comes from Murina feae, assembly GCA_004026665.1. NCBI lineage: Eukaryota > Metazoa > Chordata > Mammalia > Chiroptera > Vespertilionidae > Murina > Murina feae. The sequence goes on from PVJC01001381.1 coordinate 59,081, forward strand.
ACAGGAATAAAATCACATTTATGTGTGTCTATTAATGCATCAAACAAAAGAAACAAGATGAGTTTTTACTGAAATTATATGGTTATTTAAGGTATTTCATAACATTTGCTTTGGGTGGCCCTGAATGACACCAGAAAGAGATAATTAATTGTATCAGTCAGTATAGTCTAGGTTATACCTTGGTAACAAGTTATTGCTAAATATCAGAGATGGAAACCAAAATTTCTTTCTTTCTTATGTTATAAGTCAAAGGCTTGCTATGACCCTGCTTCACCTATGTTCACTCCATGACCCAGGCTGATTATAAAACCTTTGTCTGCAACGTTGCTGGTCTGTGAAAGAAGGAGAAGAGACAAGGCAAACCAAAACCTGGGTGTGGGAGCTTTTCATTGGCCACAGTTAATCATGTGACCATGCCTGTCATCAGTAGGGGAGGGAGGTATAATCCTCCTGCAGAGAGGAGCAGTGCATGATGGGGACCGTGAAGTATTTGGCCACTAGCAATACCACTTATCCTTAAAAGCAGCTGAAAACAAAATTCAATGATAGGCCTTTAGGACCTTCTATATAGAAATATTTTCTCAGCATCTTAGTTCACCGTAAACAGATTAATCAATCAAATATGAGCTCCAACTGTTAATCTGTAGTTCAGCTGCTTCTCACATGTAGTGCGCTTCAGGTCAGCAGCAGCAGTGAAACACGGATTTAATGATGAAGGAAGGTCACCAAACAGCACTGGGGAGGCCAGCAAGTCTGTTATTCAGGGACTGTCATACCTGCTGTGTGAATTTCACACGGTTTTAGTGGGGATTGAGCATGATGGCATATGTGACAAAACTTTGCTTTATATAAATGTGAGATAGGATTGTGTCACTGCCATTAGGCTTGTAGGGAGTAGAATTTATTCATCTTTGAATTTCCATTGCTTAGTCTGTGGTAGCACTCAATATTGAGGGAATGGATGATCCAATGAGAACACATATAAGGAAATTTACTTAAGATAAGAAAAGGAAGTTCAAATCTATATTTGAAAATGACAGTTAAACTCTTCTTATGAAGCCAACAAATTTTGATTGACAAAAGTTGTCAAGGAAGAAAAATTATGAATCCATACCTTTTATGAAAATAAATGTAATAGCTTTACACAATGAGTTTCACTTACAGTAATGGAAGAGCTGTATTGGACCAATCTTCCTGAAGGCAACAATTATAAACTCTGAAGAAATTATTTTTAAAAAGCTGAAGGCACTTAGGAGCTGACAAAAACTGGAAGGAAGTTGACATTTAGAGGAAAGGAATGGCACAGTGTGAGCCTTCCTTTTTAAAGTGATTTTCTACTACATGAAGATAGGAAGAGTATTGGAAAAGAAATAAATAAAGGTAAAATAAAATTGTTAATTTTTCTTATTCTTAATATACTAAAATATACTTGTTTGTTTAAGTAGTAATAGTAATGATTTATTGGGTGAATATAGCTTATAAGTAAACGAAATGAATGCCAGCCATGTGTAAGAGATGGGAGGGAAGAACTGAGAATACTCTATTATAAGATACCTACACTACAAGTAAAGTGGTATGGTGTTATTTAAAGACATACTTAGATTAGTGTAAAAATTCATTTTACAAATTCAAAGGCAACCACTAAAATTTTAATAAAGAAGTATATTTTAGATGCTAAGAAAGGAGATAAATTGAAATAATATAAAATGCTTTTTTACAATAAGAAAAGAAAAAGAGAGCTTAAAAAATGAAACAGAACAAATATAACGAACAGAAAATAATTATAGATATGGTAGATGTTAATCCAGTTGTATCAATAATTGCTTTAAATGTCGATGGTCTAAATATACAAATTAAAAGACCAATTAACCGATTGTCAAACCATTACGAAATCCACTTTAAATATAAAGATTCAGATATGTTAAGCACAAAAGTATGGAAAAAGATATATCATGCTAACACTAAGCAAAAGAAAGCTAGAATGATTTTATTAATTTTAAACACTCTTCAGGAAATTTTCAGGCGCTTTACATAATTTTTAAGGGATCAGCTTTCTGTGAAGACATAACAATCTTAAATTTATATGTATCTAATAACAACATCAAATTATGTGAGTGAAAAACTAATATATTTTATGTTAGTTTTATATTAAGAAGAAATAGATAACTCCATTAATATAGTTAGAAACTTCAACACAATTCTTTCAAGAATTAATAAATCAAGCAGACAGAAAATCAGTAAGGATGTAGTTGACCTGAATGGCATTATCAATCAACTTGATCTTTTTTTAAAAAAAAAAATCTATTTTATTGATTTTTTACAGAGAGGAGGGAGAAGGATAGAGAGTTAGAAACATTGATGAGAGAGAAACATCGATCAGCTGGCTCCTGCACACTCCCTACTGAGGAGGTGCCCGCAACCAAGATTCATGCCCTTGGCCGGAATCGAACCTGGGACCCTTGAGTCCACAGGCCAACACTCTATTCACTGAGCCAAACCAGTTAGCGCCAACTTGATCTTATTGACATTTCTAAAACACTCCACCCCAAAGCAGCAGAATATACATTTTTCTCAAGTTTATATGGAACATTGATGAAGAAAAACCACATCCTGGGCCATAAAACACACCTTAACAAATTTAAGAGTATAGAAATCATATTTAGTGTATCCTCATACCACAATAGAATTAAACTAAAGATCAATACCAGAAAGATAGTTGAAAAAATATCTAAATATTTAGAGATTAAACAACATGCTTCTGTGTAGCACATGGGTCAATAAAGTCTACAGAAAAAATATTTTTAGGTATAAGAAAATTACAATACAATTTATCAAAATTTGTGGGATGATGCAGTGAAAGCAGTCCTTACAGAGAAATTTATAGCATTGAATGTATATATTAGAAAAGGAGAAAGATTTAAAATCAATAATGTAAGCTTCTATTTTAGGAAACCAGAGGAAGAGGAGCAATTTAAGCCTAAACCAAGTAGAAGAAAAGAAATAATAAAAATTAGAGCAGAAATCAATAAAATTGAAAACAAAATTAATATAGAAAGTCAATGAAATCTTTTTTTAAAAAAAGATCAATAAAATTGATAAATCTCTAGGACAACTAACCAAGAGAAAAAGAAAAAACTCACAAATCACTGATATCAGAAATAAAAAGAGGCTCATCTACTGATCCCATGGACATTAAAGAATAATAAAGGAAAACTGTGAACAGCTCTATGCCCACAAATTTAATAGCTTAGAGGAAATTGACTGATACCTTGAAATATACAAACTACCAAACTCACACAAGGTAATAGATCATCTGAATAGGCCTTTATCTCTTAAGAAAATTGAATCAAAATCTAATAACCTTCCTAAAAAGTAAGCACCAGGGCCATATAATTGTATTGGTGAATTCTGCCAAATATTTAAAGATGAGGTTATATCAATTCTCCATCATATCCTCCATAAAAACTTAGTCACTAATTGTAACAACTATAAAATATTAATGAAAGATGTTAGTAATAGGAAAAACTGGGTGTGGTGTATATGGGAACTCTGTACTATCTTTACAATTTTTCTTAAATAAAAAAAAGTTCTGAAATAAAATAAAAAGTGAAATGCTAAATGAAAAAACTGTCAACCCAGAATTATATGCTCAGTTAAAAAAAAATTCTTCAGGAATAAAGAAAAATTGAAATTATTTTCAGATAAAGGAAAACTAGAATATTCGTCAGCAGCAGATCTTCACTTCAAGCAATACTAAATAAAGTTCTCAGGGCTAAAGGAAAATAGTACCTGATAGAAGATCAGATCTTCAGGAGATATAAAGAGTATCAGAAATGGTATGTAGGTGTATATATATATATTTTTTTAATTTTGTTTTATTGCTTAAAGTATTACAAAGAGTGTTAAATAAATCTCCATTTTTCCCCCTTGATCTTCCCCCCACTCCTCCCCTACCCCCCAGTGTCTTGTGTCCATTGATTATACTTATATGCATGCATACAAGTCCTTCAGTTGATATCTTAACTCCCCACCCCAACCCTCCTGAGCCTTCCAGCTGTAGTTTGAGGTATATATTTTTAAAACTATATTTTTCCTCTTAGCTTCTTTAAAATACATCTTAAAGTTTATTTTTAAAAATATTTTTATTGAATTTTAGAGAGAGAAGAAGGGGAGAGAGAAAGAGAGAGAGAGAGAGAGAGAGAGAGAGAGAGAGAGAGAGAGAGAAACATCAATGTGAGAGCAAAACATCAATCATCTCCTGCATGCACCCCAATGAGGATGGAGCCCGCAACTCAGGCATGTGCCCTGATGAGAATCAAACCAGCAAACTTTTTGGGCACAGGATAACGGCCAATCAACTGAGCCACACCAGCCAGGGCTACATCTTAAAGTTTAAAGCAAAAGTTACAGCATTGTATAGTGAGTTTTACAAAATATTTAAGTGTAATATTTGTCAGAATGATAACATAAAAGATGAGAGTTAAATGAGTATGGAATTAGAAGGTTCACATACTTTGAGTGAAGTGGTATAATATTAGCTCTAAGTAGACTGTGAAAAGCTAAGGATGCATATTGAAATATATAGAGTAACCACTTAAAAATAATCCAAACAGTATACAGCTAAAAAGCCAAGAACAATTAAAATGAAATTCTAGAGATTATTCAACTATCCCCAAAAAGGTCAGAAAAGAAAGAATAGAAGAATGAAGATCAGATGACACAAACAGGAATAAAAGAGTAAAATACTAGACCTAAATTTAAGCATATCAATAATGACATTGAAAATAAATGAACAAAATATTCCATTAAGAGGCAGAGATTATCAAAAGGATCTTTTTAAAAGACTCAATTATATTATGTCTAGTAGAGACATGTTTAAATATAATGGCACAGATGGATTGAATCTAAAATGCTAGAAAAAATAACACATATGGGGATCATTTAAAGTGGGAGTGGTTATATTAATATCAGATAAAATGAACCTTAAGATATGGAGTCTTACCAGAAATAAACACTTTATAATGATAAAAAGGACAACACCACAGGAAAATATAACAATCATAAACATGCATGCATCTCATAACAGAGCTTCAAAATATATGAAGCAAAATTGATGAATTAAAGGGTGAAATAGATAACTCTAATGAAATATGTTAATAATAGGGGAAACTGATGAGTGTATGAGATTTTGATAGTGCTCCCCCCAAATAAATCACTTAGGTATCCTATATAATAAAGAGGTAATATTCAAGTTAACCTTCACACCCTCACAAGATGGCTGCCTGTTACCAGGTCAGCAGGGGGGTTAGTGAGGGATGACCAAATGACTGAACAACAGGCTGTGTGGGACGACCAGGCCAGCAAGGGAGGCAGTTGGGGGCAACCAGGCCATCAGGGGGGAGCAGTTAGGGGCAACCAGGCCAGCAGAGGGGGACAGTTGGGGGCAACCTGGCTGGTAGTGGGAGGCAGTTAGAGGCAAGCAGGCTGGCAAGGGGGGCAGTTAGGAGTGACCAGGCGGCAGGCAGGTGAGTGATTAGGAGCCAGCAGTCCAGGATTGTGAGAGGGATGTCTGACTGCCGGTTTAGGCTCCATCCCAGGCCTAAACCGGCAGTCAGACATCCCGAGAGGGGTCCCAGATTGGAGAGGGTGCAGGCTGGACTGAGGGGACCCCCTCCCCCATGCACAAATTTTGTGCACCGGGCCCCTAGTTTATGTAAAAACATGTCTAAGACCTATACACTGAAAATTAAAATTGATGAGAGAAACTAAGGATTTAAATAAATGGAGAGATATACCTTGTTTAAGAATTGGAAGACTCATTGTTAAGATAGCAATTCCCCTCAAATGATTTACAGGTTTCTCACAATCTCAATGAAAATTCTAGTGGATTTTTTAAAGCACAAATAGGCAAGCTGATTCTAGAATTTATTTGGAAATACAAAGGATATTAAAAAACCAAATCAATTTTTAAAGAAAAAAATGGAGGACTTTTTGCACTATCCAATTTTGAAACTAGCTATAAATCTATAATAATGTGTCATATCAGTGAAAAAATAGACATGGAAATCAAGGGGGGGAAATAGAAAATTCAGAAATTGAATCACACATACATGATCACTTGATATTCTACAAAGGAGCCAAGGTAGTTCATTGGGGAAAGAAAAACATAGTATTTGATTAAATGGATATCTTTATGGAAAAAAGTGAAATAATTGGATGGATCAATGTTAGATTTCTAGGAGAAAATTTTTTCAAGCTTGAGAGTAGGCAGAGAATTCTTAAAACCAAGGAAGCAAATTTCATAAGAGAGAAAAAGAAATGTGAAGAATTGGACTTCTTCAAAATTACAGACTTTTGCTCTTTGAAAGACACATTAAGAAAATAATAAGGTAAGCCACAAAGTGAGAGAACTTTCTTTGTGCAAGTTTATTTCCTGTTTCTTAAGAAAGATATGGTAGCCTGGAGAAGATCTAAGAAACAATGTAGACTAAAAACCTAGGCATTAGTTGAAAAGAAGAGACAAAACGTATTTGAAAGGCACAAATGCAGATGTGTTGACCGAATAAATCCTGGAAGAGCCAAAACAGGAATGTCTATTAAAGTAGACACTTTAGGATGAATAAAATGAACTGCTACTTTACCTAGGGAGGAAGACGTTTTTTTGTAACTCTGAGAGATCACAAAGGAGTTTATGTCTACTGCATATTAAGAATCTGTGAATGCTTGAGCACACCCCTCACCAGTCTAAGCTTGATAGCAACATGACTGGTCTCTCAGTCCTTCATGCTACCCCTTTTCTTCCCACATCTCTTCTCAGTGATCTAAGCTCTATTTGGTGAAGAGGTTAGGGATGGAGGGTTTTGCTATGTGTCTATCTTCTTTCCATGTGACTAGCTCCAGAGCACAATCTCTTTGTCATTGACATGCCAATGGGTGGGCACGGGACGTCGTCCTGACCTGGGTCCTGAGGAGAAGGTGTCTGGATATAACCTCTCTTCCTGTGCAGAATAGCGTTGCTATCACTTCCTTAAAGTTGAGACTTCAAACTAACTCTAACTCTTATCTTGGTTTGAAAAGTCCAGGTAAAAGCCATGGTCCATTCTCAAGTTGTTACCACCGAGGAAAAGAAGAAGCAGGCTATTCTCCATAGTTTTGATGAGACAGCTGGCAATCTGTGTGCTCTATCTTCTGAAAGTCAACAAATCAAACTCTGAACGCTTTGGTGAATCCTTTTCAAGTGGCATTTACCTCCCTGACTATCTTGCATGCCTTTTATCATATAAGCTGAACTCTATTACTATCTTGCACCATACAGATTGTGGTTGGTTCCACAGATGTAGGTTTTCAATCATAATTATCTAATCCTCCACCACCTTCAATTATTCCTCCCTTGTTTCAATATATTTTCTTTTGTTGTTATATCTGAGCCTGTAACAATCCTGTAATGAAGACAATTAAATGGGAAGAACTTTAGGGATATAGCTGTGTGAATATTTTCTTGAGTCGGTAGGGTCACTGTAACTCACAGAGTGGTGAAGAGACAGGGAAATGGGGTGGTATGAGGGCAACCACACTACACTGTCTAGAACCTGTGTGTCATGTGGGGGGAAAAGAGACTCTCCCTGGATCCAGTCTCGAATAATGTTCTGTTCCCTAAGGGACTGATTCAGAATAAGACCAGAAGATCAGGGAACTTCCTCTGAAATAATAAGCATTCAAGTCTAAGTAGAAACGACTTCAAGATCCCTAGGCACAGCTGACAGTGCTAACTCACACTGGGCCTGAGAGAGCAGAGCCTCCATCTGTTTAGGGAGTCAATACAATGTGTCTGTGCTTGGGACCTGTTGACTGTTTAACAGATGCTAAATAAGTTACTATAGAAATGGATGCTCCTGCCCTCCCCTCATGCATGGGTGTGTTTCCCTGGCAGCTCTGGGAGGGTCTGATGTGGAGGAAGGGAGAGCTCCCCAGTCCTGATCTGACCCTGGAGGAGCAGCTGGACTTCCTACAGAGAAGGCCCCTTTCTGGCTTCTCTGCAGGAGGGAGGACTGCTCCTTTGAATTGCTAACTCAGGCACAGATGGAGAAGGGAAGCACAAGAGTGTAAAGTCCATGCTCTGAAATTACATCCAAGCAGAAAATGAAGTGGCTGGGCAGTTGGCCCAGGAGCAAAAGGCCCAGTGGTTGCCATTTGGAGAGGGAAAAAGAGGAAACATGACAGAAACAATTACTCTTTCTCATGTGGTCAGTAGCTCTCAGGTCTCTGACTCCTGTTGCCTCTGGGACCTCATCTGACCCTCACATCTGAGCAGAGCACTGATGTGGAGGTCAGCACATGCTGCTCTACCAAAAGCAGGCCATGGGGCCAAGACTGGGTACACCAGGTTCCAACAAGGGCAAATGAAGTCAAGACAGGATTCCTGCCCTCAAGTAATGCCAGGCTCTGGGTGAAGCCTCCACCCCATGCTCAGCCATCAGCACCTTTCCTCTTCCCTTCTTCTCCTTTAGGTATATCCTTTGGCATAAGTGACACTGCCTCTAGGAAGCCTTCCCCAACACCACTGCTGCCCCAACAAGCTGAACGAGATTTCCTGTTAAATAGTCTCAATTTCTCCATCATAATAATTAACATATCTGTTGTCATTACTTGTTCAATGTATTCCCCACTGGTCTGGAAGCATCAAGAAAGCAAGAAGTGTCTCAAACACTGTGTGTCCATTTCACTAAACAGTTCCTGGTGCAGAAAATGCACTGGAGGATGATTTGGTGAACCAAATTAATACAAAAGTAAAATACTAAAGTAATACAAAAGGTGTAAGCCTTTTCTTTAAAGACCAGGAACCAAATGCCCTAAAAAGAGATGAGGATTGCCAAGGCCACCAGCACACTAATGGGCAAGGCTGGGGGGTGGGATGCCCAGCCCCAGGCCAATGCGCTCCCAGCAAGGGAACTACTGCTGTGTGTCTCCTTCAGTTCCTGAGCAGGGAAACCTTGCTTGGAAGGCCAGGGGGAGTGAGAGGATTTACTCACTTTGTCCAACTCTCAGTCTTTGCACTCTCTGCCACCACCTAATTCAGGGGTCCTCAAACTTTTTAAACAGGGGGCCAGTTCACTGTCCCTCAGACAGCTGGAGGGCTGGACTATAGTTTAAAAAACAAACAAACTATGAACAAATTTCTATGCACACTGCACATATCTTATTTTAAGCAGGACAGGCAGCGGCCGTAAGAACACCTGGCGGGCCCGGTAAATGTCGTCGGCGGGCTGCATGTGGCCCGCGGGCCGTAGTTTGAGGATGCCTGAATTAGTGTGTCCTCCCCTGACACTACCAGTTTCTTAACAAAACCCAGGAGTGCTGAAAGGTTGACACTATCCCATGCCACCAACCCCAGGCCTCAGCCAAAGAGTCACCTGGTATTTGTGAGGCCTGGCTGCTGGCCAGTGGGCCGCATGAACCACAGACACTGTTCAAGGTCTTTGGAGAAGGCACAAAACTCAGCGCATATTCATAGCACACTTGGTAATAACTTCTGGTTTTATGTATGGTGAATACATACTATAGGTTATTATGGGTAGATTCATTGGAGATGGGATGTAACCAAGTTATATGAAAAATAATTACCACCATAAAGTTTATATAATTACTTGCACTGGTTTGCTAGGGCTGCTATCCAATTTTATTTATAGGCAATTTTTCTGATATCATTTAAACTATACTCAGCGCATAATTGGCCTGTTTTAATTTATCTCCAGACTGTTCTCTGCCGCCTCAGCTAGCCCGGGGAGGAGTTGGGTGCATGTGCGGTGTGGTCGCTGGGCGGCAGCTCTGGGTGTGGGATCTGGCTCTCCTGGAAGGAGAACCTTGCATCTGGGGAAGGGAGTGGACATGGTTTGTTACTGTCAACATCCTTCCCTGGTTGCCCTTCTCTTGAACAAATGACTATATTCTTTGGGATGCAGGTCTAGAGAAGAAATTGTAAAGATTGCAGGGGGAAAAAGGGTAACAGAATAGAAAGGGATAGGTCTTAGCGTTACGTAGCTATGTGTCCATGCTGATTCTGCTGCTCTTTACCAGGTGACCTTGACTTGCTGGGTCTCCATTTCGCTTCTATAAATAAGAGACATCAAACTTGGAGAATTGTTAAGAAAATTACATAGGGCAATGTGAACCAGCCACTCTGAGCCCAACACCCACAGGCAGCAATGCAATGTTATCAGGAGGTGGAGGGTGGGACTGGGGGAGGTTAAGTGGCCCAGCCGGATGAGGAACCCCTGGGCAACAGGACGCCTGCCCTCTCACAGACTCTGTCACAGCTGAGAGGGTTGAGGTGAGCACTGGACCCAAAGGCAGTATATCTATAGGCTGAGCAGCTGTGCTATGCAGTCATTTAGCCCAAAAAGCCAAATGAAGTTTATCTGGATGGTCCATGAGGGGCAAAAGCAAGCAGACATCTAAGGAGGAGAGAGAGAGAGAGAGAGAGAGAGAGAGAGAGAGAGAGAGAGAGAGAGAGAGAGAGAGAGAGGTATTGACTAGCTAAGAGGAGGGGTGGAATAGGTTAACAGTTTATACACCCAGCTTCTTAGACTCTGGGTGACCCTTCAAAGTGCAGAACTCTGTGCCAGGTTCCACAGGGTCAGGTTGTATGGCTGTGCCTGGGTTCACCTGGAAATCTTGCCTCCCTCATTACTCCTGTGTTCCTACTATAACCCTCATCACTAGATATGACCTGTGTGGGTCTCTGTTCCTTGCAACAGAAAGCCAACCCAGCACTAAAGGTGCCTAGAGCAATGCCTCCGCCCCAAGAACCCTCACCAGGACATCCTGCATGTAGAAACTGGAGCCAGAGAAGCTCAGCGTTACTTACTCAACTAGTGGCATAGCTGAGGCTGGAAACCAGGGCACATGACCCAGTTTACTGAAGAAGGAGCCACATTTGGGTTCTTCCAAAAGCTTACAGGCATGGTTTTGTGGGAGGTAAAATGTAGCGTGAGTTCAGGATTAGCAAGAGCAGTCATTTCTAGTACTACTGGTAAATTCAATTGCCATATTTGCTAAAGTACTTCCTCTCCCTATTCCATTCACATGCTGTTTGCAGTGACTTCTTTCCTGGTATTTATGGGGGAAGGCTGACCTCCTGTTCTGTGACAGTTCTCATCATGGGCCAAGGGGACATTTCATAGCAGTTGGTTAGTTCCTGTATTGTTCTGGATGTGTGCTGAGAGTGTGTGTGTGTGTGCATGTGCATGTATGTGGGCACCCTGTGTCCACACAGAAAATCTAAGGTCGTGGGGCACTGCCTGTCAGGAGCTTCCTCTCTTTACTTTATTGAATACTTAGGACTTCAGCTAAGAGCTCAAAGGGTCCACAAACCTGCTAGGTATCCTCAAGATGACTTTTTCATCCCTTCCAAAGGTAATTGTAAACCCTTATCAGTCTCTTAAAACCCTCTACTGGCCACTCTCCCTCTCAACAAATGACCGTTACTTTTACTGCTTTAGAGAACAGAGGCCATTCCGCAGAAACATCAAAACTTCCTGCCCACAGGTACAGAATTTTGTAGAAGAGAAAGGAAGCAATTTTATTATTGAATGAGCATTTTTCAGCTTTGTTGAGGAATAGTTGACAAGTAAAATTATAAGATATTTGAAGTGTACAGTCATAGTGATTTCATATATATACTAGAGGCCCAGCACATGAAATCATGCATGGGTTGAGACCCTAGGCCTGGCCTGTGATCAGGGTCATCTTCTGCCTGTTCACCAGTCCTCAGTCCCGCCCCACCGTCAACACCCACCCTAGTTCCCCATTTCCCATCTGACGATCTATTGGAGGTTGCCAGCTGGGGGGAGGGACCAAGAGGTGGTCAATGCACCTCATAGAGACTGGTCAATAGGTTGTTTTGGTCCTTATGCGTTATGGTCGCTGGCCTTTTATTATATAGGATATGTATATGAACTCCTGCCTACCATGCCTGCTTATCCCAGTCCTGCTGCACCTGCCACTGCCACTACTTGGTAGGCTCACTGCTGCTCTGCTGTGGTCTCTGGGCTGTGGCAGCCAGCTGTGGATCCTGTGTCTGGTGCCTGCCGGTCAGCTGAGTGGTGCTTCTGCTGTGGGAGCACACTGACCACCAGAGGGCAGCTCCTGCATTGAGTGTCTGCCTCCTGGTGGTCAGTGTGTGTCATAGTGACTGGTCATTCAGTTGCTTAGGCTTTTATATATATAGATTTATTTTGGTGAGAACATTTAAGTTCTACTCTCTTAACAAATGTCAGCTATATAATACAGTATTATCAACTACTAGAGGCCCGATGCATGAAATATGTGCAAAAGTAGGCCTTCCTTCCCCCAGCTGCTGGCATCGGCTTCCCTCTGGCACCTGGGACCCAGGACCTGGGCTTTCTTTGCAGCCCCAGCTTTGTCCAGAAGGACGTATAGTCTAATTAGCATATTATGCTTTTATTATTATAGATTACTAGGGGCCCGGTGCACAAAAATTTGTGCACTGGGGGGGTGGGGGTGCGGGTCCCTCAGCCCAGCCTATGCCCTCAGTGAGGGGCTGAGAGCCATTAGTGCAGGCCTGGACGTTTCCCACCGGAGGGCCCACAATTGCACACGCCTGGTGGGCCCACACCGCTGAGGGGACACACCTGGCGCAGAGTTGGGTGGCAAGCCAGGGGCAGACGCTGGTGCAGAATCCCTCAGTGGGGCCCTGCTGCTGAGCAAACACACCCGGGGTGGAGCTGGGCAGTGAACTGGCTTCGGATTCTCCGCACTGTGCAGCAGATGCTCCCACACGCCCTGTGGAGTCCCTGGGGGGCGGATGAAGGTAGCGGACCCTGGATGGGTCTTCCCGGACACCCTGCGGAGGCCCCCAGGGCAGAGCCAGGCAGTGGATCCAGGACAGGCATTCCTGGATGTCCCGCAGAGGTCCCCGGGGGGCAAAGCCAGGCAGCAGACCCAGGACGGCTGCTCCTGCACACCCTGCAGAGGCCCCATGTTCCTGCATGCCCTGGGGAGGCCACCAGGGGGTGGAGCCAGGCAGTGGACCAGGGACAGGCGCTCCTAGATACTCCTTGGAGGCTCCCGGGGGTGGAGCCAGGCAGCAGACCCAGGACAGCTGCTCCTGGATGCCCTGAGGCCCCAGGCCAGACCCCCCCTCCCACTGAGCTGACACACCTGGCACAGCTATGCCGACCAGCCATGGAGGCTCCCAGTGCAGAGCCGCCCTGCCAGCCTCCATCTTGGCTGGGTTAATTTGCATACAGCCGCTCTGATTGGCTGGTGGGAGTGGCTGTGAGCAGAGGCTCAGCCAGCCTAGGCAGGCAGTTGCAACAGTTTGCTCTAGTTCCATGGCTATTGGCCTTCATCTTGGCTGGGTTAATTTGCATACAGCCGCTCTGATTGGCTGGTGGTAACGGTCAAATTTGCATGTTTCTCTTTTATTATAGAAGATTATTATAGAGTAGGGGCCTGGTGCACAAAAATTTGTGCACTTCGTGGGGGAGGGCTTCTCAGCCTGGCCTGTGCCCTCTCACAGTCTGGGACCCCTCAGGGGATGTCCACCTGCTGGCATGCCTGGCCAGCCTAGGTGAGGGGCTGATGGCTGTTTGCAGGCTGGCCAAGCCCCCCAGTATGGACCCTCAACCCATGGGGTGTGGCAAGCCTGGGTGACAGGCTGAGGGCCATTTTCAGACTGCCATAGTCCCTTCAGGTTTTGGGTCCCTACTGGGGTGCCTGGGCAGCCTGGGTGAAGGGCTGAGGGCTGTTTTCAGGCTTTCAGGCTGGCCACAGCTCCCATTGACCCAAGGTCCCAGCAAGGCTGGCTGGAATCAGGTTTCTGGGGTTTATTTATCTTCTATAATTGAAACACTGTTGCTTTAAGCTGAGGCCTAGGCAGGTAAGGAAGTCTCCTATTTGTTTCAGCTCTATGGCTTCCATAATTGAAACATTGCTACTATGAGCAGAGGCTCAGCCAGCCTAGGCAGGCAATTGCAATGGAAGCCTGCTGTTTACTCTAGTTCCTTGGCTGCCAGCCTCCATCTTGGCTGGGTTAATTTGCATACAGCCACTTTGATTGGCTGGTGGGCTTGGCTTGGCTAGTGGGCATGGCTTCGGCATCCTGGAGAGACAGTTAATTTGCATATTACTCATTTATTAGATTAGATAGCTTACTTTACATTGGACCTTTCTTCATCCAATAGCTGGAAGTTTGTACCCTTTGTAACTTCTCCCTTACTGTCCCCAACCCCCCAGCCCTGGCAACCACTTTTCTATTCTCTCTTTCTATGAGTTTGACTTTTCTTTAGATTCCACTTAGACATGATACCACACAGTATTCGTCTTTCTCAGTTTGGCTTGTTTCCACAGCTTATTACAAACTTATTTGCCTTTGTATCCAGTTCTTTCCTTCTTACCACTTGCTTGCATTACAAGAAGATCCAGTGATCTGGATCCTGACCATCACCTCTGTTTTTCTTCCTTTCAACAAACATTCTTAAGGGCCTAAGAGGACAAGTACTATTTCTGAATTTCCAGGAGGCATTAATCTTTGGGAACTGAAGATAAAAACTTGAAATTCCTAGGAATTCTCTGGAATTATCAAAATCAAAAGTTATTTTAAGAAATAAAAATAATTTCTGACATTCTTCATACTCTTTACTCACTATTATGAATACCTAAACTTTTTATTTAATAAATAAGAAATATTAAGTTTGGCAAGCTTTGTAAAATATTTGTTCTTGATGATATTAATAAGGCATTTATATTTTGGTAGTATCTTACAGCAAATAGTCAAATACTGAAAATTGTCATAAACATCATTGAGTGGTTGTTGAAATGTAGCATTTAGATCTTCTAGTAGTGGTATGCACCATTCACAGATTTTGTGTTAATTCGTATTATACATACAAACATTAATATTTATTGTATTTGGGGCAGCAGTGCCTCATCATTAGCAGCAAAAAGGCCCAGGAACACACATTTATAACAAGGGAATAGCCACCAGCAAGATTGACCAGTGAGACTGTGATCACCTCTCTCTTGCATGTTCCTGTCCTGGTCCCCAGAAATGTCACCCTTTACCTTCAGCTCCACCTGTCAGTGCTTCCTGGTCTTGCTTTTGACTTGACATCAGTGGATGCCTTCTGCTAATAATGTCTTTATGTTTATTGTTAATCTTTCATTCTCACAGAAGAACTATAATACCGTCCCCATTTTCCCAATTTCTTGGATGACTTTTCTTGGTATTCAGGATTTGGAAAACATAAATTTTCTTGAGAAATGCAGGGGAGGAATTCTTACATGGAAATACTGATCCTGGGCAAGGCGGTAGTTGTGGTCCATGATGACAGAGACAATTCATCATCAGTCAGAAAAAAACATAGGCCCACCTTTACAAAATGTCAGGATTTTATCCTTTTTTAAGATTTTGATTTGCAAGGTTAGTGAAAGTTTGATATGTGGACATACATATGGCATTTATTTCAGAAATGCAGCCTGGAAAAGGACTGGAATCTGTTCGGGTGATCATGATGGTTGACTCCCCAACAATTGTTTTAGTCATGTGACCAGAGTCCAACAGGGATTGAAGGAAGTGTGCTGGGAGTTTTATGATAGAGGTTTTATTGCTTCTAATAAAAGAGATAAGAAGAGACAGCTTCTGTCATTTCTCTGGATGTTGTCATTTCTGGGGGTCACACATGGTATACCAAAGCCATCCAGCAGGTGATCTTGGGTCCAACCACAATTGGGGACAGCAGAGTGGGAGAATGAAAAACATGGAGTCCGAGATGACTTGATTACGCTGCTGATTGATCCAGGCCTGGGCTTTGCCTTGCTCTGAACTTCCAGTAATGAGAAATGATACTTGTCCTTATTCTTTAAACCAGTCTGCAGCTGAAAATATCCCACTCCCTACATACACTGTCAATACACAAGCCGTATTCTCAGCAGGAAAGCATTTATGTTTCAAACATTATGCTGGAATGTTGATTTATTACCTCTGTTTAGATCATGAAAATAGAAAGTATGCATTTAATATCTCTAAGGATATGAGTAAACATATCACTTAGCATTCAGGTGCCTGGGGTTACTTTTTAAATAGCTTATTTCGTTGTTCTGAGAACCCCCTTTCCATCAAACAAAAATCTAATCTAGACTTGGTTTTACTAGTTACTAGGTCCTAATAAATATAAAATAAAGTAGAAAATAAATTACAGTGAAATAAACCTTCAGAAGTAAGTGAATAAATGATTCTGTTACTCTTAATTGCTTTTATCAGTCCTTTTGAAGTTCTCCTTTGAACAGAACTTTTTCTGTGGATTACTCCAAAAGCTTTATTGAAACTACGAGTTATTCCCTAAAAGATAAATTTTATCATTCCTTATAATAAGCAGCTTTAGCAGAGAATATCTTAAGAGGGAGTAATGTAGGTTGGGGGAAATGAGGTGGGCAAATGTTTTACTGTTAATCCCATTCCCTGTTGAATACTGGCTAAGAGCACAGCCTTTCAGATCAAGAGAATAGATTCAAATCTTGGCTTTACCATCCACTAGTGTGGCTGAGGATAAGCTACTTTAACAGCTCTGTACCTCCAATTTATCATCTATAAAATAAGGGTAATAATAATATCTACTCCACATTTAATCATAATTAAGATTAGATGAAATACACATTCAAAAACAGACCTATGGCCCAGCCAGCATGGCTCAGTGGTTGAGCATCGACCTATGAACCAGGAGGTCACGGTTCCATTCCTGTTGAGGGCACATGCCTGGGTTGCGGTCTCATTCCCCAGTGTGGAGCATGCAAGAGGCACCAATCAATGATCCTCTCTCACCATTGATGTTTCTCTCTCTACCCTCTCCCTTCCTCTCTGAAATCAATAAAAATATATATTTTTAAAAATAGACCTAGGACAGTGCCTGACACATAATAAGTACTGGGAAAAAACAAACTGGCTGTTATTATTATTATTGCCATTATCATAAAAATTATTCTATTCGACATTTATGTGAGTATCCTCTCGAAGATCTCTCCCTCGGTGTTGAAGTTTATTCACGGGCAGCCAGCTGGCTCAGTCCAGGACAGAGATACAGAGCGCTGGTTTTAAAGCCCTGCTCCATGCTGAGCACTGTCCTCTCCCCCACCATCCTACCGTGCTCATCCTCCCTGGTATTCAGCCATGGTCATCTCCTCCTGGCCCCTGGGCCTTACCCTGGGCCCTGAAATGGGTTTTTCATTCACTTCAGTTTGATCTGTTTTGTCCTTTCTCTGCCAGAGGACACAACTCTCCTCCCAGGACTGTTTCCACCTCTGAGACTCCCTGCCCATTCCAAGAAATGCATCTCTACCCCACTTCTGTTCAAAGCTCTGTTGCTACGGAGGTCACTCAGACTATCCTGGACAAAGAGGCAGGAGCATTGGGAGTCCTCAGAGGACCAAGAAATCTTTAGCATTCTGTGCAAGGGGCTGCTTTAGGCCCTGGGCACTGGGGGGCACACAGGTAAGACATACACATCAATATCCATCACTTGGCCCATAAGTAAGGGTCCTCAGAGAGTGAAGGTGAGGCCTTTAAAGGACAGAGAAAAGAGAGAATTTACAAGTTGTTGGATCAAGAAAGGCTTCCCACTAGAGGATATGGCATCTGAGCCACGCTGAAGTGGGGGGAGGGGGTTGGATATGCAGCAGTAGAGAGGTGTAGGAGGGGAGGGAGAGCACGAGCAAAGCCACCACACCCTTTCCTTTCCAGAAAATGGCACAGTCAAGGAGAACTGGGGCCATGCCAGGCTATGGTCGTTCATGCATTCCTTTATTTCTTCACTTCCAGACTCTCTTTCCATGGCATAGAGCCATTTACCTTCTTTATTTAATATGGGATTGCCGTAGTTCATGTCTCCTCCCTCCACTTTGGGTGAATTGGCCTCTTATACAGCTACCCACAGTCCGTAGGTTAATCATCAAAAATAAACGATTTGGCTGAAATTCCAGAATCTGTGAACATCCCCTCCCCCGGGGCAGTTTCCCGTCTCCTTGCTGCCTAATTGGAGTGAGGAAGGGGAGCTGGTCATCTTCCAGGTTCTCCTGTAGGAAGAGAGCAGGGAAGCAGGCTTTCATTGAATAGCCAGGCACCTGTGCAGGCACCTGCTGGGTCTTCCCCCTACTCCCTTACTTTACTCTTCAGTGTCATGGTGAGGACTTCACCGAGGCTATCTCATTCTATTAACTGAGTGCCTGTGACGCCAACACCAGAGGCGGGTTTTGGCTTCCCCGGCAGGTGGATGTCAGGTCCCCCACTTGTGACAGGAGCAGCCACAAGAGCCTCCAGTTCACACATCAGGTTCAGGGTCCCAAGTTCACTGCAGGATCTGGCCATGTTGGGAGCGCAGCCAGCCTCTTCCTGAGGATGTGCTATAGTGACTCATGACCAGCCCCCCACGGGAGGACAATCCAGAATCTACTCGCCAGAATATAACAATAGCAGCATGTTAACCATCTCCTAGGAGTGACTGACGTCACTGCCTCCAGGGGAAGAGGAGGTGTCCCACCCAGCTGCATCCTACACGAGGCCTCCCTTCCTCTCAGGTGGGTGGCAGGGCTGGTGGGATGGGGTGGAGGTATGGGTGAAAGGTTAGGTTACTTTTTCACAATCAGAAAATTGAAAGTTCTCTGATTGTGTTTAAAATAGGGGGTTGGACTAAATAGTCCCGAAGTCCCCTTGCAATTCACTAGCTCTGGGGCTTGCTCTGAACATTTCTGAGTTCCTGGATACCCTTGAGGTATTTGTGTTTCTGAAGCATAAATTGTACCTGAAAATGAAGGCTGCAAAGCCCTGAAAGGAGAGGCAATTCTTCCAGCTTATTTCCCATCAGCTATAGTCAAAAGTTGCCCTTATGTCCTGCCCTAGCCAGCGTGACTTCTCTTATTCACTAGTCATTTTTCATGATTAGGAACTCAAGCCAAGAATTGGGACTTCTGGGAAAACAGGATCCAGCCAAACCTTCACCTCCTGCAGGGCCCTTTCAGTCCTGGGTTTCTCAGAAGACATCAGTTATTGAAGATAGGGAATGCAAAAATGGATGGAGATTC
This sequence comes from Murina feae, assembly GCA_004026665.1. NCBI lineage: Eukaryota > Metazoa > Chordata > Mammalia > Chiroptera > Vespertilionidae > Murina > Murina feae. The sequence continues at coordinate 78,173 of PVJC01001381.1, forward strand.
CACAGTGATGCAGGCTAGGGTGCTGTACCAATGGCCTGTCACCTGTTTGAAGACAGCTGGTAGATAAGCATCTCCAATGTCAGCCTCCCTCCACAGCTCCACCTTGATACCTATGGGCATCTTATGCTCAGTATGCTCATAGTGGAACTCATTGCCCTACTCCATACAAATCTGGACTTCCTCCTGCACTCCCCATTTTAATGCCACCATGGGAATAGGGATATTCATTCTCTCTCTCTCTCTCTCTCTCTCTCTCTCCCTCCCTCTCTCTCATCACATACTTGATTTCTTATTCTATTTGGAGGAAAGTCCAATCAGTATGAATCTGAAGGGTGCCAGACATTCCCACACGTGCCCCCTAGGGACAGGGGCACATGCACAGAACCTAGGCTTGGCCATCAGACTTTGCACAAGGGGTTTTGGTTCTTGACAGCGACACAAAGCGAGAGATTATTTACAGCAACAGGGGAGGAGAGTAGGTGCAGCAGGTGTCCAATGGTAGGGAGGCTTTGGCCATGACCTGACCAGGCAGCTCTTGTGGTGTGACCCAGGACCCAGCCTCTTTTGGTTTCTGCCCATTTTCCAGAGTTTGGTTCTTTGGGCTTCACACTGACCCAGTGAACTCTAATAAATATACAGCCACTAAATTCCATTTCTTCTTAGAGATCCAGAGCCAGCTTTTGTCGTTTGCAATGAAGTCTTGGTTGGTACCCTCACCACCCCACCACCTCACCCTCCGCCAGTCAAGACAGGAAGCTAAGAAATCCTTCCTGACTATCCCTGTCACTGAGGTCCACTGATCCCACCCAGGGATGTCACCTCTATGGCCTCAGTGCCACCCCCAAGCCAGACCATCACTGTAATTGCCATTTCCTGCTGTCCTCTATTGATAGCTCCTCTGATCTCTGGGTCCTTCTTCAGCACAAGCATCTACTTCTGATCAAATCTCAGAATCCAGGATCACGCCACATCCTCCATCAGGGTTTTAGACAGAAGAGGAAAAGGAGAAAACTGGAGAAAAGAAAGGTGTTTAGCAACTCTGAATGGCTCAGGAAAGAAGAAGGCAGGCACCACAAAACACAGATGCAACTTGGTGTCTCTGTAATAACTGTCTTCCTGAGGTCGTATGATGCCATGAACTTCTCCCCTTCTTGGTACGTTTCTTTGTCTTCTGAAGTCACACCAACGAAAGTATTAATCACTCTTCAAACAGAAATAAATTAACTTAAGAAGATGCAGTCTTATCTTGCTCTTGAAGCAGCCAAGCTCCCTGAGGATGCATTGATTGACTTTGTCCCAATCAGCCTGATGCACTTGGACACTTTGCCGGGTAATGGAAATTAGTGGTGACTCCTGTAAAGGAATGGCCTAGTGCCAACTCCTGTTTTTGCACATTTTTATCACTATGGATGAGGTAAGTCTAATCATGGGTGGAGAAGGCCCAATGGCACCAAGGTCTTTATTTACTTAGTAAATATGTATTGAGCACTACATAATACCAAAGACTGTGCAAGGCACTGGGGATCCAATGATGAACACACAGACGAGGTCCTTACCTAGTGAAGCTGACAGCTGACTACATTAAAATACCTTCTCAGGGCTTCCTAGCGTTTTCATGCACGGCTCTCGCCACCTGGGTCTCACTGCAGCTGACCTTCACAGGAAGCCAAGCCCACAAGAGAAGTGGTGATGGAATATCAAAGAACCTCGTCTGGAAACACCGGGGGACTTAGGAACGTGGACAGCCACAAAAGGCAGTCGGCATGGCCGTTCTTCCATGAAGACACAGGTTAGTGGACAGAAGTGCTCCTAGAAAGTCTGTGGAGATGATCTCCAGTGCCTTCTCCCTGGCACCACCATGAAGGGTTGCCAAGTTTCGCAAATAAAAATACAGCATACCCACAATTAAATTTGAATTTCAGAAAAATAATTAAGAATTTTTAGCATAAGTATGTGTCCTGCAAAATGTAGGGTATACTTATATTTAACTTTATTGGGTACCTGTATTTTATCTTGCAACCCTACCACCCCATTCTCATCCCAGCAAGATGCCCTGTGCTCTCAGTAGCCCTGCTACCTGCTCTGAAGCAGCACCTCGCACACTGCAGGATGCAGAACCACCCAGCCCCCTTTCAAAATACACTCATCCTGAGGATATTCAAGACGAGTCTGCTCTCAGCCAGCTGTCCCCAGGAAAGAATTTCAAGTCAGTCGCTTTGACCTCACTGACTCCAAGCAAGGAACGATCTGTTCTAAGGAGGGTACAGAGATCAGTAGGACACAGTCACTACCCTAAGGAACCCAGAGGCCAGCAGAGAAAGTGGATTAAGCTAGTCAAATAATTGTAATATGAGGTGGAAAATGAAAAATGACTTGAGTGCCAAACGAATGTCAGGAGGAAGAGATCACGTTTACTTTGGAGGATGGGAGTCTTGCGGGCATCATGGAGGACACGGCATTTAATATTGACTAGCCCAATGATGAATCCTTAAACTCACTTCACAGCTTGGATGTGGTCATTACAAAACTCCTAGCAGTCCCCACAAGTCAACCACAGTTACTATCCCAGATGGAGTCTTTTCAGCATCCTTGACCTAGAGGTGTGTCTCATGCTATACCAAGAGGAGCCTTCTGGAAAGGGCAGGCCAGGAGGAGCAATCAGTGTAAACCCAAATCATGAGAAAGAACAGGTGTGCTTGGAGAACTCTGAGAAGGCTCATGGAGCCGGAGCCGAGGGCTCCGTGTGGGGTGTGTAGCTGGAGAGGCCATCCCAACAGCACGTCAAGGACAGGGTGCTGGAAGGTCTGGGATCACAGGGCGCTGGCACTTCCATTAGAAAGCTTGGCTTGGAGGGAATGGGCACCTGCTATCCCTGGAGGTGGGCCTCCATGCATAAGGGCCAGCATGGGCACCATTCCTGTTCCCAGCACTCTGTGGACACTGGCTTTGCCAAATGAGGGAATGCCAATCACATTCTCAGTAAATATTTAGACATCTGAGGTTTTAGAACATAAAACATTTCAGAGCCTGCTTTCTGCTTGTACAGCATCTACTGAGGGAGCCGAAAGGCTTCTCCTCATTGCTTCCTGGTTAATGTGAATGAGCGTTCCCCAGGTGGGCAAACATTGACAGCGGCAGTGGCTGAGCCCAGCCCTGATAATGCTCCGAGGTGGCCAGAGGAGAAAGCCAAATGCTTCTATGGCCTGTTTGCAGGGGAAATAACAAAGACAATGTGCCATGGGCTCCCAGTGTGAAGAGATTCTTTGGTCCATGTTCATACTACATGGATTATCCTGCTCACTCAACACATTGCACCCAAACCACCCCAGCACTGAGATCTGTGGAGACAGAAGACCTGATGGCTGGCTAATGAATTCTCCCCCAGCAAGTTGGGCAGACGGACTCCAGCTGCCCCCTAACTGGTCTATTAGCAGGACTAGGCTCTCTGAGTAGGGTTCAGGCTGGGTCTGTCAGTAAATGTTTTTGAGAAATTAAAGTGACATTACTAAGTGGGTGCGTGTAGCAGGAGGGAGCCAGCCTGCCTCTCTCTCTCCACTTTCTGCTTGACAGTCCCGCTCTGAGGGAATAATGCTTGAAAGCGTGTTTGGGTTCCTCCAGAAACTTAAAGCTGGCTGCGGGATGGAGTCAGTCCATGCCTGGATTCAGACCTGACAGAGTAGGCTCCATGGCCCCTCCCAACTTGGTGGACTCCTGCCTCTTAGACTCTCTGAAGCCTGGAAGGAAAGAAGAGGAGATGCCACAGAGGTGCTAGGACTCTGTCTTGGCCCCTCCAATTGGTGCCCCTGTTCCTCCAAACTGATGATCTAGACCTCCCTTCCCTTTCTAGACCTCCCTTCCCTTTCTCTGAGCCTGCCTCCCCCAGATCCTGACCTCTCTGCGTCGTTTTCACCTTCCCAGGCCTCCATCACTAGGTTTTGGGGTTCCAGGCTGTGACTTGACCCTGTTTTTACCGAGGATGGGGGACTGTGCTGGAAGGTCCCAGGCTGGCTTCTCCTGGATGAGGCATTCTCCCCATTCCTCTCCCCCCCCCCCTCCTCCTCCCTCCTCCCTCCACCAGGTTTGCTGAGCTGGAAACCACAGGAAGGGGCTGGGTTGGCTTTTGCTGTTGAGGCTGAGAGCTGGGGAAATCAGGAAACCCAGGCTCGATTCCAACGTGAAATTGGAAAGATCCCCAGCAACCAGGGCATTAGATAAATAAGGCTCTAAAACCTGTGAATGGCAAAGGAATTTTTATTTCCATTAATCTTTAAAACTTTGGTTTAAAAGCACAGTCCTACCGATGAAGAGCAGTATGTCTTTTATTAATTCTTTTAAATATAATATATACTCAGAAAAGGAATCAAATAATACAAAACAGTGTACAATGGAAAGGAAAGTCCCCCCTCCCCCCTGCTTCACCCTACATTCCCACTTCCCAGAGGTAACTGTTAGAAGTTTCTTGGGACAATTAAGTTTTAATTTTTTTAATTTTTAAAAAATTATTATTACATAAAGCTTTACAAAGATTAGTACATATATCTCTTTTTCCCCCTGCCCTTCCCCCGCCTCCCCTACCCCCCAGTGTTTTGTGTCCATTGGTTATGCTTAAATGCATACACAAAAGTCCCATGTCTGATCTGTTACCCCCCGGGACAATTAAGTTTTAAAGAAACAAGATTCAGGATAAAACTAAAGAATGCAACTAGACTCTGGATGCGTATTTGGGATGTGTGCATGTGCATGTGTGTGCATGTATGTGTGTGTAAGCATAAACCATGGTTTACTAACATAGGCTCTGCTATTGACACCCAGATTCAGATATTAGCTCCTCTGCTCCAGTTAGTTAGTTAGTTAGTTAGTAACGAGTTAGTTAATTTTGCCACCCCGGTTTATCATTTATAAATTGCAAATAATCATAGTAGCTACCCACACAGTCGTGGAGATTTGAGTATTTTTCAGCTCATGAAATGTCAGTGAACCTGCAAAAGGGACATTAATTCTATTCATACATGCCTATCAGTTCCACCTTCTACCAGGACCAACAGTGATTATGATGATCCCACCTGTGTAGGCACCACTATCTAGTTTACAACCCACGTCATGGATATCCCGGCAGGCAGACGTGTGGTCCCTTGTACATGAAGAAACCCAGGAGTAGCCACTTGCCTAAGGCCCACAGCTATACGGTCCAAACCTGGGGAGGTTTAAAACACAAATGGTATGATTTTCTAGTGCTCCCACAGAACACCTGGGGCCGGTCTGAGCAGTGAGCACAGGACATGTGACAGCTGGGCAGAGGAAGGGCTCCTGCAGTTCACAACATGTCGTCCACCCCTCCCCATCCCAGGAGTTCTGGCCTTATGACTTTGGCGTGACCGCTGGGACAGAAGTCGGGCCTCTTGCCCAGGGCTCAAGGTGTCGGTCTCTTCTTCCTGCCCCTCCTCCTCCTTGAGCTTTTAGAATTTTAATCAACCTAATTGATTGTCATTGTGTACCTCAAAAAATGTAATGCCTTTTCTTCTTACAAAAGTAATACCTGCATCGTGTAGAAAATATACACAAGTAAATAGCAAGTAACAATAAATAACACAGCAGACGTGTTTCCTGCTTGATGGCCCCGGGGTGGAACAGTGGTGCTTACCAATAGCATGCAATCTCTAGCTGAGATCCTGTCAGCGCCTTCCAGCTTTAGCCAATGAGCGGATACGGACGAAACTTTGCAAGATTTGAAAGATTATTGATGGCAATGATTTTGAGCTGCAAACAGCTAATGTAATTGAACAACAGCATGACTTACCTGCTTTTTAAGGCTGTCTCTTCATTTAAAAATCAAGTTAAGAATTCTCCCCTTCATGTGGAGTATGATGATGTTCTCAGAAAAATCAATTTGGTTTGTGGATCTGAAAATGCACCAACTCTAACTTTCTTTGATATACTATCAGAAGGCTGTTTGATCAAGAAAATAAACTTGTGGAGTTTCAACAAACTGCTAACGTGCGTCAGAGAACTCAAAGACCAGTAGGGAGAGAGGGGTGCCTAGTGTGCGGCTACAATGTGGGCATTGAGTGTCATGATAAAGGTGTGTACCAAGGCTGTGTGAGCACCCAGGACCAGGGCACTGACTGTGTCTGCAGAGGAAAGAGAGTCTGGTGATGCTGTCTTGAGGAACTGGGTTTTCGGCAAGACCTTGAATGAACTTCAGGAGCTGGGTAGGTAGAAAAAGGATGGCAGGAAGAGAGGTTTGGCCATAGATAGGGACGGCCAGGGCATAGGTGGTGGGAAGTGGGGAGGAGCAGGGAGTGAGACAGAGTAGGGAGTGGTCCACAAGATCAAGAGATTAGGCAGAAGGAATAGGCTGGGATCCAATTATGAAGGAGCTTGCATGCCCTGTTGGGGGGTTGGGTTTGCATGGATCTGGGCCCTTGTGCCCTTACCCGTTCTGTTTGCAAATTCCTGGGCCCCTTGCAGGCAGAATGAAGGTAGAAGGGCTCAGCCTCACAAACCCCCAGGGAAAGAGAGCTGGGCCTCTAGGAGAGAAAATGGAACAGGCTGCTTTGGGCGAAGAGGAAAGCTGGACCCCTCTCGTTTGCACTTTTGCCAATCCCCTTTAAGTTTTCTCTGGAAAGTTCTTGTGTTTTCTTACAAAATGCCTGTCTTCAGCCAAGTTGCTATGAATATTGAAACACACACACACACACACACACACACACACACACACACTAAAGGAAGCAATTAGTTTGCTGTTTTTTCCTAAGAGTTTTAATATGGGAACCTGGGATTGTAGGAAAATACTACTGAGGAAAAATAGAAGAGAAGAGGGAGCAAACAGGCAAAAGCAGGGAAGTAAAAGCAAATCTCAAAGCATGTGTTAACTTTTAGTTTTTCAGATTTCCTGCTCTTCTCTGACTTGGGGACAACAAAAACTCAATAAGTTACTTGCTTTTTTTGGATGGACTGTGGCTATCTGAGTTCTGTCAAGGTAAGGAATGTTTTCAGCAGCTGTAAAGGCCCTCTGCACCCCCTGAGTTATAAGCAAACAAGTGAGAGAGTGGACCTAAGCCACTTTCCACTCTGCCCTTTTTCCTGCCCTGTACCCTCACTCCCCAGCTCACAACCCAGCCAGTCAGGAAGGAGTCCAGAAGTCATGGAAACAGCTGGTCCTGCTCCGCTGTGGAGCAGGAGGCCCAGACCAGCTGACCTTCACTCTCTGATCTGCTGACCTGTCTGGGCTGCTGTGAGGCTGTGAGGTGGATGAGGCTTTATACTGGGGCGAGGCTTATAGGGTGCAGGGGAGGACCAGGGTCCTGGCCATGCCAGCTCTCTTGTCCTGGCCTCTAGTATCTGTGGCTGGAAACAGCTCTGGAGGTGGCTCACTCAATCCTGGCTTCCCTGGTGACTGGATGTGGGAGGGACAATGAGAGGGCATCAGGATGCCACCTCTTATGGGACTGGCCAGTGGGGGTAAGTGGCCAAGGACCAGGGCAGGCCCACTTGTCTCTGGTTACTACTAAGTTTTCCTCTAAAATCAACTTCATTCTTAGAATATTTAAAAAGAGATATAGATAGGAGCAGGAAAGGAGGTCCTTACTGGTATGACTTGATGCCACCAACATTCCAGGCCCAGCACCTCATTAGTCTGCTCATCGAGGCCCCTGGAAGCAGAGGGGAGGCATGTCTCTCACCAACATGAATGACTGAGGTTGCTCCAATCCCAGAATCCTGACAGATCTCCTCTCTACTCTTCCTTGGACAGCCACAACATGGGGATTTACATTTCCTAGAGCCCAGAAATAGGATAAAGTAGGAGATCAATATAACACTGAGGTTTTCACAGCAGGTCCCCAAAACACAGAAGCTTTACAGAAGCATGGATGATATCGTTTACATATCATCCACCCATGCCTTCTACTGGCTTTCGTGGGGGATGCCCAGGTGCTGAGTAGATTTGTCCTGTCTGTGCTTGGGAGCTTTCCATTTCCTCTGAACAAGAGCTGCATTGAGCTTAGCTCTTGGTCATGGTGCCTGTGCACATTGCGGAAGCTCAGCCAATAGAGAACAAATCCCGAGCTTAGTGTTGTTGGGCCCAGCCTGTTCATTGCCACATTTCTGAGGGCTGACTTTTGGAAGAGCAGTAGGTATGTTCTGTGTGGCTCTCAGTTACAGTCTCGATGTGGCCTCCTCTGTAAGTCCTTGGGTATAAAGCTTCTCTCCAGCCAGGCTGCAGAGAAATATATTGTGAATATTTCACAATATTTTTCTATATTCACAATATTTTTTCTATATTTTAGTTGTAATTCCAATTTTGTCCTGGGATAAGGTCAGTGTAGCTTCCACTTTATCCTACTGCCCTCTTGGAATCTCCAGCTAAAACTGAGATCTGGGTAGAAGTGACAGGGAAGTGGGCTAGGCTTCTGGAGTCTGAATTAGATTACTGCTGTGTTCTTCCTGCCCCTAAAGAGTCACGGTGATTCCTCAGTTTCAGGTCAGTGTGTTGAGTATCCTCTGGTATTTTCCTGCCCAGAGTGGGGATGTCCAGGCAGCCCTGACCAATGTCACCACTGTCCCGTGGGCCTCCATCTTCACCTTCACATGCAGCTGCCTTAGCACTGTGTCTGTGAGTGGCACCAGTGCTCAGGGTTTTGCATTCAGTAGGAAGAGTGTTAGGATGTCTGAAAACATGCTTTGACCCGTGTCCTGGGGTCCCTTGGCCCAGCCTGTGTGTGAGGTGTAAGTCATCGCTATGGTCCTAGAGGAGAAAGCAAGAGGAGTTGTGGACTCTGGGCCTGGAGCCACTGCTGCTCATCTTAGGACCTCCCACGGAGCTCATTCCTCATCTGTAAAATGAACCTGATGGTTCCTGCTCTCAGAGTGACCCAATAAGTGTGATATCAAACCCTGGACATGGAAGTGCTTTATGAAGCACACTATTGACTGAATTGGGCATCATCTCTTAGTGTCTCCAGGTTTTTGTCTCTCCCCATCATGTTTATTAGTCTCAGTCAATCCAGAAATATCAGCATCTAGGGGTAGGTGTCAGCATTAGATAAGAGCTTCACAATCATTTAATGTTTTCATCTCCAGCTGTTATGTCTTAATAAAACTACAGTCCCTGCCTCGGGAACTCATAGCAGTGATGGTGGGCCCAGTGCCCAAGGGCTCCTGTCAGGAGAGCACTCTGTGGCCTTTCTCTGAAAAGGACAGTGTGACCTTTGAGGCCATATGAATCTATACTTAGTGACGCTTGCTCTCAGCTGCCATTTACACCTGCAGCTTTTAAGGGAGATCATCCAGATGGTCTTTTAAGACTCAATTGCAAAACAGGGTCTAGTTCTTTCCAGATCTTTAGATCCAAGCTAAGGACACAGGAAGCAGAGCCCAGCTCAGCTCAGCCCAGCTGAGAGCCAGAAGGAGAGCCATTCTTCCCCGAGATGGGCCTCCTGAGAGAGACTGAGAACATTTTCTCCACTAAACACAGTTAAATTAAGGAACTTTTTCCATGAAGACATGTCCTGACATGTATCACAAGAGGTCATTGTCTCCAGAATAGTCTCAATGTGGCCTCATTTCTCATGTCCGATGAACCGGAGAATGTATCTTAATTGAAAGGTCTATGTATGTAGGTGATTGAGAATACGAATATGATTCTGAAGAAATAATAGAAAGAAGATACACAATTTTAAAGCCTAAATGTTCTTTTAAATCTATGATTTTCACTTATGCTGCCCACTGTCCAGAAAATAACCTTCCTGATTCTCCTCTGTTCTCCCCGCTCTTCCTCCCTTCCCACTGATGCTCCCCTCAAGGCCCCTTTTTTTGCCCCTAAAGATCCAGTATTTGGCATAGGCTAGTCTTCTGCATAGGCAAGTAAATAATTAAAACTATCCTGAGGCCACTTATTATGGGGTGATCTTGGTAATTAATGTCTCAGAGCCTCAGTTTCAACATCTGTAAACTAGAGAAAATAATAGCACCAACTTCTTAGAAATAAAGAATAAATGTGACAATATGAGTAAAAGATAGTGGCCTGTCCATAGTACATGCTCCATAAAATGCTGACTGCACTGTTGCTAAGATTTCTCTGACTCTAAATATTTCCCCACCAGCTCATCAGCAAAGTCTATTAGAAGTTCTGTCCATGGGGTTACTAAGCAATTACTCCTAATTAAGTTAAAATACACTAAGAGTCCTTCTCAGTTTGGTTTTATTAATGTTTAACAGAAAACTAAATGTGTGAAAGGAACTCAAAAGGGACTCCGTTTTCTCATCTGTAGAATGGGGGCCTCACAGGGCTGATTCAGGGTTCAAATGAGATATGGATCGTGAATGTTAGAGGTCGCAGGCTGAGCAGATCTGCAGGTTGCTGCTGTTTCTCTTCTTCGGGAAGGTGAGTGCCTTCCCTGTCTTGGCAGCTTCCCCTTCACTCCACCCGCAGGACTCCAGCAGAAGAGCCCGGGAGGCCTAATGCGGAATCCATGCCAAGGGTGTATGGGTTCAGGATTATTGGGGAAAACAGTCCTGGTTATTTTTTCTTCTACTGTAGCCTGAGTCACTACCACTACCAGCCAGGCCCAGGTCAACACCTAACTTTGGAAAGTAGACCCCACTCTGGAATTCCACCCTCAGATTTGCCCCACCCTTTTCCTCTTCCTAAAACACCTGCTCACCCCTTACTGCCATGCTCTTAACCCCCCAGGCCCTCATACACCCTCTCTATCCTCACTCTATCCCTCCTTCTTTTTGTCCTGCTCAAAATAGTGACATAAATTGTAGAGCACTGGCCTGAACAAGGAGAGGCCTGTGTTCCCGCCTGCTGCTCCCCCTCCCTCCCTGCTTGCCTTCACTCAGTCAGCTCACCTGGTGGACACCCACCCTCTGTCAGGCACCCTGTTGGGTGCTGGTGACAAATGGTGTCATGGCCAGACATGGTTCCCGCTCCCACAGAGTTCAATCACCCACTAGAAGCTGTGTGACCTTGAGTGAGTCCATGATGCTGGCTCTGTCTCCTTCCTTCCATGCCTCTCTGTGACACCCAGGCGTTGTCTGCTGGCTGGGACCTGAATGCCACAGAGATGAGATGGCAATTCTAGCTTCAGCCCAAGGGTGATCAGACTCAATGCCCATTTCCCTTATCACTATAAAATAGCACTTCCCCACTTTTTCCATTTATTCGTTTTCTCTGTTTAAAGTTGCAACCAAAAGCAAGTCCCAAACATTTGCCTAATGGCCATGCAGTTTATTGACCAAAGCCCCAAATCACCCCCCTGGCAACAGGACCAGCTCCTCCCATGGCGGAAAGCAGCCCTGCAGTGAGGTCCTACCCATCCCTGCCCCATTCAGGGCTGGAACAGGGAGCCGTGTCCTCAGCAGGATCTCAGCGGGAAGCTCACCTTGGCTGTCTCCTAAAGACCATGTTCTCCGGAGGAATGGGGCTTGCCTCCCTGTCCTGGGGGTCAGGACAGTCCTGTGGTCACTCCAGGAGGTCCGTCTGGAGTAGGCGCTAAAAGGGGATTTGGGGGCTCGTCTTGAGCCCGTGTCTACACAAGAAGAACTCTGCTTGTATTTATGTGGTGTGCCATAAATCAATAAAATAGCAACATCCTATAAAGCTGTATGTACTCACCCTTTCCATGAGAATGAGGAAACAAGCTGTTCCTATGTAAGGTTATTACCTTAACATTTTATTGGGTGGCGTAGGGCTGGGCAATTGGGGTGGTGACTCTCAGGACCACTGTCCTGGTGGAGCCTCCCTGGGAGAGGCCCTGGGTGGGGAGGACCCTGAGTGGTTGATGTGGTCTCGAGGGTGAGGCCAGCATCACGCCCAGCTTCAATTTCCTCACCTGGGAAGCTGAGATCAAAGATCCCGGCCACTCGCGACTCTTGGGGATCAAATCAAATAGAATAACATGTAAAAGCCTTTGTGAGGAGGCAGGTTCTGTGTACGAGTTGTTTTTATTGCAACCCAGCTACCTGCAGGGAACTTGCTTCATCCCCTGGATGCACCGTGGGGTAGGTTTTCCTGGTCCCCATCCACAGTGTCTTCCCCGGGCCTGTCCCCACCTCGCCTGGCAGCTGCTGTAGGTTGACTCAGCAGCACCCATTTGCTTAGTTTATGACCTCAGATGTCCCTTGGATTCTGTCGCACCAAATCCAGTTTGTTCCAACTCCTCTTTCAAACGAGAATGTGAGTTTGCTTGTGTCCCGTGAATTATGTGACAGAGGACTGGGCAGGACCGGGTTTGCTTATTATAATTCTGAGCTGTGACTCACCCAGAGTTCAAGCCTCACTAAGGACAAAGTCTGAACCCTCCTGGCAGCCTGGCGGCTCATCACATAAGAAGTCCTCACTGATGGCTCAGTGTCCCAGGGGCATCTGCAGAGACAGCCACAGGCACCTCCAAACTTGCGGCAATGTGAATCGCTCAGGTGGGCTTTGGCCTCCTCAGTCCTGTTTCTGCTGCCAGATGTGCCTCCTGGAGAGGCTTCTGGGAACATCTGAGGAGACCTTGCATGTGGGGCAGGAGGGGGTTTACAGGGGCCTCCAGTGCCCCCCCCCCATGCTCATTTTATGGAGAAGAATCAGATGTCCAGGTCAGAGATAAGCTTGTGGTTGTGAGAATCTGACCTGCAAGCTACACTGGGTTGAGAATCCCCCAAAATGCATGTCCACCCAGTACCTCTGAATGTGACCTGTAGAAAATAGGGTCTTGCAGATGTAGTTAAATTGAAGTCATACTGAAGTAGGCCTAAATCCAATTCTGATGTCCTACTAAGAGGGCCATGTCAAGACAGACACCATGTGCTGATGGAGGCAGAGAGTGGGGCGATGCAGCTGCCAGCCAATGGTGCAGGAGGTTGATGCCACTACTGGCAGCGAGGGAGAGTGTAGGGAAGGTTCTTCCCTGGAGCCTGCAGAGAGCGTGACCATGCTGGCACCTTGACTTCAGACTTCTGGCCTCCAGACCTGGGAGAGCACGTATTTTTGTTGTTTGAAGGCACCCAGTTGGCGGTGCTTTGTTATGGAATCTCTGGGAACTGAACATACAGGCCAAGGCTCTCTCTGCTGTTCCCTCCCAACCAACCCACCGAACACAGGGCTGAGGCTGAGCTAAGCAGTTTCTGTGCATCGTCTCATTTAATCCTCATCACAAGCTTGCCAAGGCTGTACTAGTATCCTTACAGCAACCCTAGAAATTATTCATTGTAATTTTGACACAAAAGTGTAAAAGCACTAAAGGGTATGTTACATAGTGAAAAGTCTCCCTCCCAGCCAACTCCATCTCTCACCACCATGTTCTCTGCTGTCAAGGTCGCCATTGTTCTCAGGTTTGAGCAGAGCCTTCCAGGGCTATTCTCTAAGTAAACCTGCAAATCAGCTAAAATATCCACCCTCCCCCCCACATACACACACTCACACGTACCTTCTAAAGCACAACTATAGTACACTATATGCTTGGTTCCATGGCTTTTTTCACCTGTCAATACACCTGGAAGTTTCCTTGTCTCAGCAACATTGGACCCAGATGAGTACCCCAACTGCTTGAAACATCCCCTCTCTGTGACCCCCGCCCTCTCCTGGCCTTCCTTTCACCTTATTGACCATCCTTGGTAGGGTCCTTTGCTGGCCCCTCTTTGTCTTCCTTACTCTAATGTTGGGGACCTTCCAGCCATTGCTCAGCCCTCTCCTCACCCCTCTTCTCACTCTCTCCCTAATCCATCTCCTTCCTGAAGAGCATTAAGCATAAATGATATGGATTAAATGTTTGTATCATTCCTCTCCCCAAATTCATAATCCCCAAATCCTAATCCCCAACATGATGGTGTTAAAAGGGGCCTTTAGAAGGTGATTAGGTCATGAAGGTGAAGCCCCCATGAACAGGATTAGTGTCCTTATGAAGGGACTCCAGAGAGCTTCCTCGCGCCTTCCACCATATGAAGTCACATGAGAAGATGACCGTCTATGAACCGGAAAGTGGATCTTCACCAGACATTGAATCTGCTGGTGCCTTAATCTTGGACTTCCAGCCTCCAGAACTGTGAGAAATACGTGTTTATTGTTTAAGCCACCCAGTCTATGGCATTTTTATTAGAGCACCATGAAAACGGTCTGAGACAGAAGGGAAGCTCCCATTTTCTTGTAAGAAACTACTCCCACATAATGATCTTCTGAGTCCAGCCCGCCACGTCACTGCATTCTCATTTGGCCGTCTCTCCAATATCTCAGAACTTACTTGACCAATCAGAAATCTTGATCGCCTGAAACTGTTCTCTTCATCAATAACAGTAACCCACCCCACCCCCCAATCAGTAACCAACACACACATACATGCTCACTACATCCCTAATCCATCAACAAGTCCTGGGAGTCCATCCCCAGGACAATGCTTGATTCTGTCTGTTTCTCCACAGAACTCTTGCTGCTGTCCCCTGACTGGTCTCACTTCCATTTTTAACCATCACTTCACCCTCTCCTCATTTCCGCATAGCAGTCAGTGTGATCATCTTAGCACATCAGAGGCTGCTCACTGTCTTAGAATACAATCCAAATTCCTTTGACTACCTAGCCCCCCAGGATAGCACTCCTGTCTCTCTCTCCAGCTCACCAGACGTCACTCTCCCCTTGCCCAGCCTCACTGGTCTGCCTGCAGTTTCTTGATGGCACCAAGCTCTTCCTGGCTCCAGAGCCTTTGCCTTGATTAGCTTCTCTTCCTTTGAGGTTTAGCTTAGGTGCTGCCTCTCAGTGAGGTCCTCCATGACTCCCCTGTTAGTCTGCATCTCAGCTCACAGTTTGTTTCCTTCATAACACGCATGTCTATGACTGAGGTTCTATTGACATAAATTGGGTTTTTCACTCTACCTCCCCCACATGAAAATCTCACTTGCCACCTGAGCCTAGCACCCTGCTGGACACATAGCAGGTCTTTTGAGAAAATCCTTGAATTTCCAGGAGGTAACAGAGCCAGGAATTGACACTTGGTAGCCCAAGTCTAGAGATGGAGTTTATATGTGAGAAGCTGTGATGGGGGCGGTGCGTGAATTGTCGTTGTATACATTCAAACTTTAATTACCTACAGAGAAGGAATAGAATACCACCCTCTTTTTCATCTCTTGGAGGCAAGATGAAAACTCTAGTTTTTAGTATGGAGGTGGGCAGAGCAGGGCTGGGGGGGAGGTGGTTTGGTGAGGCTTGAGGGCCTTAGGTTCCCTCGGGCCTGCAGAAGTCACAGGGTGAACACCTGTCCTCAAGCTTCCCACACCCTCCTTGCAGTGAGCACCAGACCTCTCCAAAGGCTCTGTCTCCCTGACAGAGAGTGTATCGGTGTCAGAAGGTCAGGGACCCGGGAACGTTGCCTTACAGTAACGGACAGTCCCTGTGCAGAACCCACTGCCTGCTGTGAATAAGGCAGAGCGGTTCAGAAGTGTGAGTTAATAGGGAAAAGGTCT
Organism: Murina feae; assembly: GCA_004026665.1. Taxonomy (NCBI): domain Eukaryota; kingdom Metazoa; phylum Chordata; class Mammalia; order Chiroptera; family Vespertilionidae; genus Murina; species Murina feae. The sequence goes on from PVJC01001381.1 coordinate 93,614, forward strand.
CACAGAAATCTTGAGCCTCTTACATATTCAGCTCCTTCCTTCTCATAAAAAAAAAATTAATCTTTAAGTAATTAAGTAATTTGACTCTCACAGGGAGCGGTCAAGGGGAAGAGCAAGGGCCAGAAACTGGGCCACACTGGGGAAGGATCCCTCCAGCTGCACCAGCAAGGGCTTCCCTATCGCTGCCATTGCGCTGGCTGGGGGCTGGCAGGCAGAGGTTTCCCTCTCAGCCCAGCAGACAGGAAGTGCATTGTGTGCGAGGGAAGCTCAGGCCTTCCTTCCTTTCTTCCCTGGCGCGTACAAATGTTCCATAAGCAGCATCCCTTGTCCGTGAAGAACTGGAGGGGAGGGTGGGGTGAGGTTGGAGGATCATGTTTTTACTGCACTTTTTACTTGTTTCCTTTTAACAATTTTTGTTTTAAAATATGAAATACACACAGAAAACTGCCCCTGTCTTAAATATCATGGATCAGATGACTGTTCTCCAAACAGTCCCTCCTCCACCGTGCCTCTTGGAGGAGCATTATTTCCCTGCCCCACTGATGTTCCGCTTGGCCCTGTCACTTGCTTAGGCCAATGGAATGTGGGCAGCGGTCAAAGGATGCCAACTCCTAGCCTAGACCTTAAGAGACCCATGTGTTTCCTCTCACCCCCTCGGGATCCTGCCTGTCACCTTAAAGGAACCTGCTTTGGGCAGCTGCCAATGAAAGCAGCTCAGAGCTAGGCCAGCTGAGCCCAACCTAGGACTCCACTGCCCACAACCAGTCAGTAGGAGATCAATCCTTTTTGTCTGCCACTGGGTTTAGGGATGGTTTGTATGGCAATAACCAACTGATATAGTAAGTTCACAGCTTGATAAATGTTCTCAAACTAAATGTACCTTTGCAGCCAGCACATAGATCAATAAGCAGAATAGCTCACCTGAGAAGTCAAACCTCCTTAGTACCCCATTCCATTTACTACATCCTTTTCTAACCTGACTTCTAATAGTATAGAGGAACTGTGTCTGTTTCTTACTGTAAAGGAAACATGAAGAATTGCTCATCTGCATCTTGCTTCTTTTTATCACATTTGTAGATTGATCCATATATTGTTGCATGTGTTTGATCAACATAGTGTTGCATGTTCATATAATCTGATTGATATGAAGTTCATACAAGCTAATTGATATCTTGTAAGTAAACTATCATTTATTTTCCCATTTGATTATTATGAGCATTTGGGCTGTTTTTTGTTTTCGTTTGCAACAAATTGCTTTGCATGAATATTCTTATACATATTTTCTAGTGAACACAATTGCACATTCCTGTTGGGTTTACCTATACTAGGACTGAAATTATACATATGTGTATATACTCAGCTTTCATAGATATTGCCAAACAATTTTCCAAAGTGATTGTATCAATCAAACTACTGACATCTGTGGGCATTTTGATTGCTCTACATCCTCTCTAACAGTTGGTGTTTCCTGTCATTTTAAATTTTGTCATTCTGATCAGTGTGTAGTCTGATTGCATATATATATTTTTTAATTTATCTTTATTGTTCAGATTATTACAATTGTTCCTCTTTTTTCCC